>JAFVLL020019727.1:64350-77657 GCA_021397915.2 Tor tambroides
TTCAAGAGACGTTTACATACCGCCATCAGTGTTTACATTCATTCAGCTGGACCTGTGTGCTGAATCCTGTTCATCCTGTTCAGACATTCATTTGTTCCATTGTCTGTTAAATTAATTAATGACGTTAAAGCTACTCTTATTTAAAGTTACTCTTTATTCGCTGTTTGTTATGCTTTACAAAATGTATTTGTATTTATTCACAAAATCTAGCCTATTTATTTTCATTTTGGCTATAGGTGCGTTTTTGCTCATATCTGGTCTAGAAGACAATGCATTTCGAGAATTAAATGCGGAAAACATATATTTTCAATGAATCTAGAAGGAAAGAGATTGTGTACAGATGAAATAAATCATGCATGTGAAAATAACAGACCTTCGGTGTGCTTTCCTCGCGATAACAGCATTTTCGGCAGCAGAAGCGCGACGCACAGCAGCACGCAGGACACTATAGTGAGCTTCTGAAATGTGGAAACAGACATGTTTAATGCGATCTGCTCTCAGACGCACTGTATCCGCATCTGACTCCCGCATCCACACAAACAGCCTCCTCATTTCCAGAGGGTTACCATAGAAACGGAATACATTACTGTAGCTGATAGAATGAGTTTGTAACGAATCTCCATAACAACTCTCTTATCTTAATGTGTCCAGTTCAAACAGAAACTATGTGTCCGCGGCATCATTATTGATGTGTGATATATTGAACCTGCGCTGGTCACGTGACAACTGTGACTTTTCTCAGCGCTGATGAAGATTGACTAATCACAGACGTTTGTGATTATTTGAGTCCTCATCGTTTTTCATTTATATATTACATTTATATATTTATATAGACTACTGGACTGAAGTATGTAACTGGATAAACAAAAAATATCTATTTTTCCATCTGTTATTTGAGATATGGTGAAATTTGGAGTACAGATCTGGAGGACAAAAGTGCAGACTTTGGTTAATGGTTTACTTTTTATATTAAAATACTTTCATCACAAATTTATGAGAAATGATAAGGCCAATTATTTGATTTGTTTAGTGTGATTTTGTTTAATCCCCTACATTGTTTATGGTTGTATTAATGTATTTTATTTTATTTTACTTTGATTAATTTCTTGTATTGTGTTTTGTTTCTCTGTTATAGTATGATTAATATGAAAATCTCAGTCTGTGAGGACTTACAGTTACTTATGTTAGACTATATTGTTCTGTTAAGGTTGAAATGCAAAATAAATAAATAAATAAAATGTATATAGACTACTGGGGCAGATTTTAGTTTTTATGTAGATGTACCAAATGTTATAAATAATACATTTTGTTCGTCTTTTACAGTCTATGATGCTAATTTTTTAAACTGTATACACAATTAGGCTTGTTGGATTAAATGAGAAAAATGTGTATAATAATAACAACGATGATGATGATGATGATGTTATAATACTCAAAATCAGCAGAGTATGAAAACAATAAACATCTGAACAGTGCACGGGTGAGTTATAGTAGTAGTTTCGACTCCAGTCTGCAGGCGGCGCTCTCTCGCTGCGAGATCCCGCTCCACACGCAATATCTCGCGAGATCACAGGACAACTTCCTCTTTGCGTTCTCTGCCGCCATGGTAGGTGCTCACGAAGGGTTCTCTGACTGCGATTAAAACATGAATCCTTCTCAATCCTCTCTGAAATAGAGTCAGAACAGCTTTTTAATGTGTTGATATAGTTCCATGTCAGTTTAAGTGTGATTATCAGTCTGTATTGTGCAGATGTTTTCTAAGATGCCGAAGTATTTTAGCGGTGTTGGGGTGCTAGCGCGGCTAATCTCAAGCAGCGCTGTGCTGTTTCTCAGAAGGCGGCTGAAATATCGCAGTATGGAAACTACAGTGAGATAAATGTGTTTTTTTTTTATTCACAGCCGACCAAGAAGTCTAAGACTAGGAAGCTGCGAGGGCACGTCAGCCACGGCCACGGAAGAATCGGTCAGTAAACACGTGAGAGTTTGTGAATCTGAGAGTTTCTGGTGTTAATCTGTCGTGTTTGATGCTTTTCTGAAGGCAAGCATAGGAAGCATCCCGGAGGTCGCGGTAATGCTGGCGGGATGCATCATCACAGGATCAACTTCGATAAATAGTGAGTAAAAACCTGAAGATCCGAATCACTCGCTTTATCCAGGCACGAAACCAGGAAAGCATTGTTTAGATTGAGCAGTGTAGTTTATCAGTGTGTTTCTACTGCAGCTTCAAATGCTGAGACGTGCAGCAAATAGTGTGATTCAGTGCTGGACTTCATCTGAAGTTCAACTGGGTTTGCTTAGAAAACCTGGAAATATCAGGAAATGTTTTCTAGGCCTACTGAATACAGTTTTCCTCATTTTCAAAGTTTCTGCAGGTCTTAAAAAGGTCTCATCTACTTCTTAAATCGTAATTCTTAGACACATGCGACCCTGGAGCACAAAACCAGTCATAAGGGTCAGTTTTTTTTTAAATTGAGATTTCTACATCATCTGAAAGCTGAATAAATAATCTTTCCATTGATGTATGGTTTGTTAGGATAGGACAATATTTGGCTGAGATACAACTATTTGAAAATCTGGAATCTGAGGGTGCAAAAAAATCTGAATATTGAGAAAATCACCTTTAAAGTTGTTCAAATGAAGTTCTTAGCAATGCATATTATTAATCAAAAATTAAGTTTTGATTTTACATTTATGCATTTAGCAGATGCTTTTATCCAAAGTGACTTGCATTGCATTCAAGTTACAGTTTTTACAATTATTATTATTTTTTTTTAATCCGCTCTTGCTTTCCCTGGGAATCGAACCCATGACCTTGGCGTTGCTAGCACCATGCTCTACTATTTGAGCTACAGGAAAGCTTTTATGATAGGAAATGTACAAGATATCTGGTCACACTTTATATTAAGTGGCCTTAACTATGTACTTGCATCAAAAAATAAGCAAAGTACTTATTGTGTTCATATTGTATTGCAAAACACTTTTGCTGCTGTTGAGGTGGGATATGGGTAAGGTTAGGGACAGGTTTAGTGGTATGGGTGGGTTAAGGTGTAAGGGATGGGTCAACAGTGTAATTACATATAGGTATTTTTAAAAATATAAGTACAATGTAAAAACATGTATGTACACAGTAAGTACATTGTTCCAAATGATTAATTTAAATGTAAGTACATAGTAGTTAATGCCACTTAATATAAAGTGGGACCAAATATCTTCCTGGAACATGATCTTTACTTAATATCCTAATGATTTTTGGCATAAAAGAAAAATGGATAATTTTGACCCATACAATGTATTGTTGGCTATTGCTACAAATATACCTGTGCTACTTAAGACTGGTTTTGTGCTCCAGGGTCACATATTAAGACCTCCTTAGTGCAGAAAGTTAAATTGTGAAGTCATGGCATTAATTGCATGTACTGCAAAAAATTAATGTGGTGTTTTCCAATGTAAGATGTATTTTGAAACTTTGTTAATGCAACTCATCGTGTGCTAACTTGACTTTTATTTTGACATCATAGACATGTCGTTTCCTTTAACTTATTCCTTGAATTTTTATTTATTGGTTTCAAAGTTTTCCATTTACCTTCATGAAATCTGCAGAAACCCTGTTTGCTGTAAAAATGTGATAGTTTTTTGTGAAAGTGATTCTTCTGGAGTGTTGATTGGTGGTTATTCTGCAGTCATCCAGGATATTTTGGTAAGGTGGGCATGAGGCACTACCACCTGAAGAGGAACACTCTCTTCTGCCCCACCATTAACCTGGACAAGCTGTGGACGCTGGTCAGCGAGCAGACCCGGGTCAACTACGGCAAGAAGCCCGACGGCCCGGCGCCCATCATCGACGTCGTGCGCGCCGTGAGTGCCGTAACTCCGCTTTAAATCAGATCCGTTTCAAATGCATCTTCATACAGTGGTTCTGCATACAGAATTCATCCATACCTTGTGTTTGTGTTGGTCTCTGGTCTTCTCCAGTGTGTAGATTTGTTCAGATGTCCTCAGATATAGTAGAATGTGAGGAAAATGCCATTAGGACATTTTAAGAGCATTTGTGCATCAGTCAAATCATTAGGGCTGGGACGACAAATCGATGCATCTCGGAATTTTTTCGGAATGCATTGTGATTGTCTCTGGAATTGAGTCTGAGTTTAGTTTTTAACAGCAGATGGCGCTGTAATCTAGTTTAAGTGCACACTCAAATGCTCCTGAAGAAGAGCGCTTGTGCATTCGGCTGAGTTGTGTAATTTCAGCTCCGCTCAGAATGCTTTTATGACAGGAGATTAATGTAAACACAGCCCACTGTGAGCACCCTTGTAATTCACTTCAACCTTTTTGAATTTTATGAAGGATTAATTTAGGTTCGAGTGTGTGTAAGGATTTGGAAACAAGCAGAATAAGGCTGTTTCTGAAGGATGCAGCGCCACCTGCTGTTAAAAACTAAGCTCAGAATCAATTCCAGAGCAATCCTGATGCATTTGGAAAATCTCACTTAATCCATGAATCGATTCTGCATTGATTTATCGTCCCAGCCCTAGAAACCGTGTGCATTTGTATCTGAGATAGTTTCCTCACTCTTAGTTTGAGACACAATTTGAACCTTTAAAGGAATAGTTGACCTTAAAAAAAATGTTCATTTGTGTTCAACATGAACTCATACGGGTTTGGAACAACGTGAGAGAGTAAATGACAGTTTTAATTTAAGGTGAACTATTCCTTTAAGCTTATTAATGGTCATTCTCAGTTTCATATCTTGAAAAGCATGCTTTTTTGTATTTGGTGTTTTTTTTTTTTTTAACTGTAAGCACATGCTGTGTATTTGAGTAATTGGTGTTATTTGTGCAGCTGTGTGTGTGTGTCTGTGGGTCCAGATGAATGTGCTGATATTGTGCTGTGTTTCAGGGCTACTTCAAAGTGTTGGGAAAAGGCAAACTGCCCAAGCAGCCGGTCATCGTGAAGGCCAAGTTCTTCAGCAGACGGGCCGAGGAGAAGATCAAGGGTGTGGGAGGAGCGTGTGTGCTGACCGCTTAAACTCCTTTTGCTAAATAAAATATCTGGAAAATGAATGCTCATTGTTTTGGAGGTTTTCATAACGCATTGAGTTTTTGTCCTGATCGAAACCTGCAGTTGATCATCTGTGTTCTGTCTTATAAACTGACTTTGATGTCATCTGAAGGTGTTTTGAGCTTTGATTCTTATTTGTGGTTTTCGGCTGGTTTTGCTTGGATGTCGAATTGCAGCCCAACACAGTAACAGTTTTATATATTGGTTAATTGAACATTGGAGTGTATTTTCAACTACAGAGATCCAACCAAAGCAGAATTAACATCACTGATACCAGATACTGATACTGCCAGTTTCTCAGTGATTTAATGATCTTAGCAGATGAAAAAAAAACAAAAAAAACGGGGGAAAACATTACCTTGATTTCTGCATTGATTATTCATCAAAATGTGGTCTGATCTTCCTCTAAGTTACCATTATAGACAAACACAGTCTTACTGAACTAATAACACAAAGAGTTGTAGATTTGCAATTTTCAAGAAAAGGTTGAGGTCGGTGAGAATAATGCAACCTTTCACAGCCTGACTCAGCTCATCAGCGCATTATCAGAGACTGCACGACATGAACTGAGAGTCAGTGCTGGAGCTCCAGGATGGCTGTGTAAAACCTTGCCTTAGAAGATGCACTATAGCAGTGCTTCCCAATCCTGGTCCTGAAGAAGGCACAATACTGCGCATTTGTTTATGCTCCTCTCATCAGAGGCACACGTTTGAGGTCTTGGAGCAGGGCTGGGAAACATGCACTGAATCAAGCTCCCTTCTTTCTGACTGGGAACCAGCATGCTTTTGACCGGTTTACTCCCAAAGTGCCAAAGCTACAAGAGGTTTTTCTGCATCCTTCGCTGGCCCAAAGTGATTGACTTTGACATGACCCCTGGAAACTAGCATCTGCTGACTATGGCCTATGGAGCTGGAGAATGAAAACCTTACATTACCATTGCAGAGAACATTAAACATTGCTGCAACTATAATAAGCAGTTGAATTCATTATTAATATGCAGCCTCTTGGGTCCCTGAGCTGATCCATCAACAGTCATAAAAAAATACAGCAGTTTTCTGACTTTTTATCACGTTATTCATAAGTCCTGCTTCTAAGGAGAGTCAGCGATTCAGATCCAGAGCAGGGACAAACACAAGAGTCACAAGATAACACAGCAAAACACGAGAGAAAATAACTGAAACTAGAGGCAAAAATCAACCCCGATGCAAAAAATGTCACTAAAGACAAGAAAAAAAGCTAGGAACAAATAACAAACTTGCTAACTTGCACTTGCAATTGTTATTAAAGTTGTGCATATGCAGAAAGGAAACAGAAATGCATATCAAAATAGAAGTCTGTGCACTGTAGAACAGATCTTTAACAGAAACACAACAAATGGCACAAATGTCATAAAAATAAATTGACAACTGAAGTTAATTTTATTTCTTTTTAGTGTTACTTTACAATACACAGCGACACATTAGATTAAGGCAAGCAAACAGAAGATACAAGTTATGTGCTTTAACAATTTAGACAGTAAATAATAAACATCATACAAAAAAATATGACTTTTCTGTTTGGCATGTTGAGACCTTAAAGTATATCAGCACAGAGAAGGTTTATCTTTGGCGCATGAAATCACCAAAGATCATGAATTACTGTACAACACATTTGGTGCAAACTGTAAATCAAAGCCATACATCTCACGACAGAATACAGACGCCTTAGAAATCTAACAATGATTCTGTATAAAATCTAAAACATTATTGGACTTAACATGGAATTTATGGTTTTCAAGTCTGTTGCACTCTATGGACACAATGTGAATGAGAAGTATACTTATGAAATATGAGTCTTATGAAATAGGTTCCACAATGTTAATGCTTGCTCAGCATACAGACAATGAATATCCTATCAGGCACCATTAAATATGAAAAGCATCAAATGTACAAAAGAATTAAAAGCGTTAGAAAAATTACCATCATAAAACAAAACATCGAGGTAACTTTGATTAAAAGAATTAAAGCAGAGGAGAAAAACAAAAGGCTCATCACATTAATGTTTTTGTTTTTCTGAAATAGAGAACATCTGAGAGTTTGAACATACAGAAGAACGACTAAAGACTGTCTGCTTTAAATCTGCTGGGGCTCTTCCAAATATATCATGTCATGAAGATTTATTAGGATCAGACTGGGATCTAATTTTCATCGTGACCTCTGATTACGTTTGACCTCAATTTGTTCAAATGATTGAAATGTTTATATAAATCCTTGTCTGAAAATCTTTACAACGTCTCTCATATTTAGGCTTTGTTATAAATAGAGGACGGTAGATATTTTCAGTCACAAACAACTGCAAACAAAACCTTCAGGACTGAAAATCAAAATCAAAAGGAAAATCACATTTCAATCAAAACATCTAGCAGCGCTTTTTCATTAGATTCATGTTTTTAATGCCTTGATCTGTAAGGATAACTGATGATTAGTGTATAAAAACAGTTCAGTTTGTTTTAACCTGATGGTTAAGACATTTATGCAGTTTGTTTAGATAAATTAGTAATAAGAAATGTAAATGCTTGGCCAACATATTGCAAGTGTGTAACATTTGATCTTGTATTACTGTGATAATAACAAACCGTAGCACTCAGAGTTACTATCTTTCAAATGTGTTTTTCAGGTAGTTTAACTAACTTGCTCAACAAGACTCTTCAAACTGTTTTGCCATGACAATAATTGACCTGCAAGACAACACAGAAGACAGTGTTCATCATCTCTGGCCCTCGAGCTGCACAACCTTCCTCAAACACACCTCACCACAATTACTGGACAATCACTGACCCAAGGACCAGAGCTGAACAACGTCCAGCAGTGCCAAGAAACTGCTGCATAATGAATCAGATTCAGTGATGCACAAAATCAAGCTCACATAGCCAGAAGTGTTTTCATTCACATATGTGACCCTGGATCACAAAACCAGAAATAAGGATCCATTTTTTGAAATTGAAACGATCTGAAAGTTTAATAAATAATCTTTCCATTGCTGTATGGTTTGTTAGGATAGGACAATATTTGAAAATCTGGAATCTGAGGGTGCAAAAAAATCTAAATATTGAGAAAATCTCCTTTAAAGTTGTTCAAATGAAGCTCTTAGCAATGCATATTACTAATCAAAAATTAAGTTCTGATATATTTATGGTACAAAATTTACAAAATGTGACCCTGGAGCACAAAAGCAGTCTTCAGTAGCGCAGGTATATTTGTAGCAATAGCCAAAAATACATTGTATGGCTCAAAATTATCCATTTTTCTTTTATGCCAAAAATCATTAGGATATTAAGATCATGTTCCATGAAGATATTTTGTAAATTTCCTACTGTAAATATATCAAAACTTAATTTTTGATTAGTAATATGCATTGCTAAGAACTTCATTTGAACAACTTTAAAGGTGATTTTCTCAATATTTAGATTTTTTTGCTCCCTCAGATTCCAGATTTTCAAATAGTTGTATCTCAGACAAATATTGTGCTATCCTAACAATCAGCTTTCAGATGATGTTTCAAAAAATGACCCTGGTTTAGTGATCCGGGGTCACATATTTCTATAAATACTGTACGTTTCGGCCTTTGCATTTTTATTGTCATTAGAATGTATAACGGCAGCATTCTCTGAAAGAGAACAATGACAGAGAGGGAAATGAGTATGACAAAAAAAAAAAAAACCATGTAGAGCACACAAATCACGTTTAAGAAGCATGAAGAGCTGTACGATAGGAAGTCAGGCAGTGTGCACTGGCGACAGGCTTTCTTTCAGCCCCAGCAGCGCGTCTGGGGTTCGTCAGTGGAATGTAACGATGGAAGCTCTGAGGCCGCTGATCTTAGTAGTTTTTGCAGGTCCGCGAGCGCGTCAGAGGACTGGGACTCGTCTCCATACAGCTGTCCTCTATTCTTGTCTTTCCCTGTTCCTCTTTCATGAACAGATCCATCATGAGGATCTTCTCTTTGTGGATCTGTAAGCTGATGTCTTTGGGGATATCTGGGATGATCCAGTCCACAACATCACTCATCAACATCACCACATTCTGCAGAGGACAAGAGCAGACGTGCACAAATCAACCAGCCTTTCTGTTCCTCATTTCACAAAGAATTTAGAAATTCCCTCTCAAATGGTTTGTCCATTTCACTTAATACCTATGATAACATGATCAGGAGCCTCATTTATGAAATGTTGCACAGAAACCATCCTAAATTTGATCTTACGACTGCACTTTTTCACAGATAGTCATGCTATTTTATTGCTTTGATAAACATGTGATGCGCTCTCTTGTGGCCTCTGGAGAGAAGCCAAAAGCTTTTTTCACCCTCACTGAAATTATGCCTTTTAAATTCGAATAAAATTAAAATATTGGTAATATTTAAGTGCAAAATTCAAATTTAGTTTTTCAGCCACAAATATTACTTTCTCAGATTTGATCATTTTTATCCATAGAATTTTTTTTTTTTTTCTTTGACAATAATTTAAGGTAGCTGCTGAACTGAGACTGTAGTTCTTGGAGAGCCGTGTTTTTAGATATTAGACACGAACCTGAAAGACAATGACAAATGCTAGTCTGGCTGCCAGCACTGCCCAGAACTCTTTTGAGATCTCGTATGGTGTCGGAGACCACGGAGGCTCTCTGTAGTCTTTATACCTGGAGGAAAAGGAGAAATGTGTCATTAAACATTCATGTAGTGTTAACTGAGTTTAGCGCTCCTACGCCGTACCTGCAGATGTCCACATGGAACCCCAGGTGGAAAGGCTCCAATGGGGCGGTACCGTTCTGGAAGTGGCTGACATTAAAGTAAGAAAGAGTGTGGTTGACAAAGCCGTGCATCGACCCGTCTGGACTGTACATGTACTGATAGACCAGCCGTGGAATAAAGTCTGACGTGAAGGAGATCACAAACGCCTACAGGAAAGAGGACAGATCTTTAATATTTGTGAAGGATCAGTTCTTGTTTTGACATTTAATTGCACACAGGTGGTGCACTTGAGCATGGAGAAAATTATTTTCATACATTTCGATGAATCAGTTCAATCAGAGAATTTAAATGAATTTAAAGATACAGAAAATGAAAAAATAAAAATGAAAATTCTGTCATTAATTACTCACCCTCATGTCTTTCCAAACCCGTAAGACCTTCATCGTCTTCGGAACACAAATGAAGATATTTTTGATGAAATGTGAGAGCTTTCTGACCCTGCATAGACAGCAATGCAACTAATATTCCCAGGTCCAGAAACGCAGTAAGGACATCAGTAAAACAGTCCATGTGACATCAGTGACTCAACTTCAGTTTTGGAGAGTACCCAAGACTGTATTTGACGTAATCAGCGTCGTTTACTCTTAGGGGAAAGCGTGCGTATGCATTGTGATACTCTCTAAAACTGCTGAAGACTGTAACTCGGGGAAGAAGAATTGTTGAGCAAATTATGTTATTTTTGTTTTCTTTGCGCAAAAAAAAGTCACTGATGTCACATGGACCGTTTTACCGATGTCCTTACTGCATTTCTGGACCTGGGAATATTACAGTTGCATTGCTGTCTATGGAGGGTCAGAGAGCTCTCACATTTCATCAAAAATATCTTAAAGTGCCCCTATTATGGATTTTTGAAAATGAGCTTTCATGCAGTGTGTAACACAGCTCTAAGTGAATGAAAACATCCTGCAAAGTGTTAAATCTGAAAGTGCACCGTGTATAAAGTTATTGTCTCTCAAAAGAAAGAGTCGACTCTGAATCACTGAAACGAGTCGTTTTTAAAACGAATCCCAAGCCGGTTCATGTTGACGTCAAAATGAAACATTAGCATATTGCCCGCCCACTTGCTGGTCTTTTCGCGTTGGTCTGAATGAAGATGCAAATTCATTCTTTGCCACTAGGTGTCGCTTTTGGAGTGTTAAAAGCTCACAAACACTGCTTTAAATGAAATCGATCAATCACGGGAGGGGTTTGGAAAAATGAATCGTTGAACGAATCGTTTGGGAGTCATTGAACAAACAAGGTAAAAATAAATGCATATTATTAGAAAATGAAAGTGTTTTTTGACCTTGCATGCATGTCAACCTGTTGTTTGGGACTCCCAAAACCAAAATATGAACCACTTTAATAGGGGCACTTTAATTTGTGTTCCGAAGACGAACGAAGGTCTTACGGGTTTGGAAAGACATGAGGGTGAGTGATTAATGACAGAATTTTCATGTTGGGGTGAACTAACCCTTTAAATGAATCACTAGATTGCATTGGTCATGATGAAATGAGACGTCGCCTCTGTGTTCTTTAAAGTGCCATTGATCACACGCAGAGCTTTCCAATTCCATCGCCACTTTATTGGAATTGCGCTCTCATGCTAATTTGTCTTGTTTAGTAAATCTGTTCTGCCTCTAGTTTCTAGTTTACATTTTTTAAGTTTTTTAAGTGAAATCTTGAAAACATACAATCATCAGCTACCATGCGATGTGGCTTTGTGTCCACTGAGGGATAACTTTAGATCAGATGTGAGCAGGACAACAGCTGGTCAGTTCTTAAGAAGCTAAATGGTCACTGCTACAGGAATCCACTACGATTTCTAATTTTGAATGCCGTTAACTTGGTATGGAGTTGAGGCGCTACAGGGTTGGGTTCCTCATGCAAATTTACAGTGTTGACTAATAAGAAGTCACTTGATTTGGCAGTGATTCTGAGTGGGCAATATCTCCTCAGACACTTGTTTATAATGGCATTAATAAAGAATATAAGTGCTGCATTAAGAAGTGGTGCCAATTCACAGTTCAGCTAATGATACTACATTAATAGACAGACTTACATTGACAATAACCGCTACTTTTGCGACTCCTCTGAGAATATTATACCAGATTCCTGTGAAGACATCATGAAGAACAATTAGTTTATCAGGATTTTGAGGTAAACCTCTTAAAATACACCCAACGGATGATGCAAAAAAAAAAAAAAAAAGATTAATATTATGGAAAGATTTGCAGGAATATTCCAACTGAAACTTAGTATATTCCAAATATTCCATTCTTTCCTCAACCTGGAGGACAAGTTCAAATTATTCTCAATGGAAATGAACAGTGATGCCACAGATGCAGGTCACTGAATTTAAACTGAAGCATTGAGTTTTATTATATGATGAAGTGTGAGAAGTGAAAGCTGACGGTGTAAATACAGACCGATGTCTTTGCCTCTGGCTGCATCTGGTCTTCTGAGTTCTGCCACAAACTTCTTGGCATCGAGACGGATTTCAATTATGTTGTTCAGGAGGGCAAACAGAGGCGCCAGCGGAAAAGATGCCACAAACAGAGTCACAAAGCCAAACTGGATTACTGTAGGAACACAAGCACAATAATTAATAATTCATTCATTAACTTGGCAAAACAAGACATATTTATCTACCTTCATTGTAAAGAGTAAAACATCTGAAAATTGTTTAGTAACTTTGTTGCCATTGGTTGTGAATGGTTTGAACTTATTTTTAGTCAATTTGCAATTGTCCAGATCTTAAAGATGAGGTAAAAATGTTAACCTCCACATGGCATATATATGAAGACAAGTAATAAGAGTTTATCTGGCATGATGATTGTGTTTGGTTTATAAGCGTGTAAAAACACTCACTCATCTCCATGTATTCGGGCGTGAGGCCAACAAAGGGCTCCAGGAAATGATCCGTCTCATAACGCTGTAACTTCTTCTCATATTCCTCTTCCTGGAAAGAGCCTCTCTTGGATTTAATGTATCTGATCAGCTTCTTCAGTTTACTGCAATAAAGCAAACAAGACCCAAAGCACGACAACACAAACCGCATTCAGCATGTCCATAAAAGCCTCATAGAGTCGTGTGTGTGTTAGCGTGGCACTCACGGGACGCCGATCTCAAACAGGTTGTTCTGGATGAGCTGTTTGCCGAGCATTGTGATGCTGAGCTGAATGCAGAGCTCCATGAGACAGCCTCCATGAGCGCACTGAGCAAACACATCAAACATCAGCCGCTGCAATCAATGCCTTCATCAGAGAACTCATGAGTTTCTGTTTTTATACCTCTTCCATGCGATAGGACTCAAACACATAGAGATAACTCCCCGGACGCCCCCCGAGTCTGTAGGGGAATACAGTTATCACCATAAACTCATTCATATGTGAGCCTGGAGCACAAAAGCAGTCTTCAGTAGCACAGGTATATTTGTAGCAATAGCCAAAAATACATTGTATGGGTCAAAATTATACATTTTTCTTTTA
>JAFVLL020019728.1:0-54099 GCA_021397915.2 Tor tambroides
TTGGATGTTGCAAGGCGCGGGACGTGCCTTCCGGGAGGGGGGAGTAAATGTCAGTCCTGTCTTCCTGTGTCTCGTGTTTCCCCTCCTCTCGTGCCTGTATTTGGTGTTCCAGTTCCGTTCCTTGTTTTCTTACCATTAATTAATCTGTCCCCAGCCCTGTGTTATTAATTATCTAGTTTAGTCCCCAGTTTATAAGACCTGTGTTTCCTTACCTCTGTGTCCGGTCTACTTTGTCCTTCCTTGGCGTTTTCCATGTTTCCAGTGTTTCCTGAGTTTGGTTTAAATAAAATCTTAGTTTTTGAAGAAGTTCCTCGTTTCCGTGCCCAGAGTGTGTGTGACAGTTGGTTTATTCCTATAAATCTGTTTTGAATTGTATAAAGTGCTATACAAATAAAGGTTACTTGACATTGGTTAAGCATACTTTTGAAAAATGCTGACCAACAGCCAAATTACTATTTGGTGTTGCTTTAGAAAACATACATTTAGGTTGGATTCCATTCTGATATTTTACATTTTCCACACCACATTTTTGTAGCTCAATATCCTATTTCATGCAGAAAAAATTCACATTATGGGAAAAAAAGTGGCTCCAAAAGCTATTCATGTTAGACTACCTATAAAGGATAATCCATTTTTTTGAGTGACTGCATGGAAAATGAGTAACAAACAATGATTTGTTCAAACACCTCTATGAGGAAATCAAAGTTGCAGAATTTTCTTACCAGTTACAAATTGTGGAGCCATGCTTGGTCATGTTCTCTAAGAGGAGCATGGAGCACTTCTTGTTTATCAGTGATACTAATGTTCTCTCTTGTAATGCAAATGTGATACACATGTAAACTGATATTTGTGTACTACATTACACACATCCAAACACATTGAAGTTGGAATCTGCAGCACGTTTAAATGTATTCACACTGACAAAAATTCAACCCAGGCTCATTGGAAATATGATACTCTGCCTAAATTTCTGATTAACATGAAATATGTTGTTCTGGGTACTTTTTGCTGTCCATGAGAGGTGCTATAGTTGATGTCCAAATGTCTAATGACTGTCGCAAAATATATAAATTTTCTCCCAAACAGTTAAACGTTTCATCACATTGGTTGCTATCATGACAGTTTGGGTTAATGCTTTACTAGACAGAAAAGCCCTACATATGGTGCAGATTATGTGATGCAAAAGTTAAAATGTATTCATCTTGCATTTTATAAGTGTTTAAAAGTGATGACATTGCATTGTGCAAGGAACTGCATTAAAATAAGTCTTTATGAATTGATAATCTTCCCCTGTAATCATAATTTGTTTGAAAAGGAACTAAATTGGTTGGCGTTTTACTGCCTCTAGTTTTCATTTAACTGGAAACTGCAGTGAAATGTAATTATAAGCATGCTTTTACGGTTTTGCAGAAATGTAGGCAGAGTTTTGTATTTTCAATGAGCCTGGGTTGTGAAAATCTGTATGGTTATAGCTACTGTAGTGTTTCCTGAACCTTGGTGCTTCAATATAGTTAGGAAAAGGGTTTGTGTTACCTATTTGACCAATGGGGATTAAAATCTACAGATTGCTGACCTTGTAAAAATTGGTTTGCACATCCCACTGACTGATTCTTATGTTAAATAAAGCCAACTTCAGTTGTTGCATTGTACTAACTGGGAGGCCTTTGGTGATGCAACCAGTGTCCTTGATCAACATGTTTCACGTTATAATGGTGTCTCTGTCTGTACAGCTCTGAATGCAAAGCTTTGTTTTCTTCCTGTATTTGGAGCAAAACTCAGAGGCAGCTGAAATTCAAAGGCGCACAAGGATGAAACAAATAAACCTGAGAGGAGGCCTTGAGCAATCAATGCAACCTCAAGACTGAAATACGTTTGGTCCTATTGTATAGCATCCCTTTTTATTACACAGCTTTGTGCTTGCAAATTAGCCGAGGGCTAATCCATTTCAGCTCTGCTTTGGTATCAATGCTACCATAGAGTTGGTATATTAGCTTATATTTCCATTGCTGTCTGTCCTACACTGAAACAGCATGCCATTAACTGTCGAGGCCTATATGCAATAAATATCAAAGGTTCAGCTATCTAAAACAGTACAAATTATTTATTTATCCCCAAGAATATTAATCAATATCATGTTAATATAGCTACATTTAAATAAGTTCAAGATGTATTGGCTGGAAAATTTTTGAGGCCCCCTAGTTGGTCCCGGAGTCCTGATTGAGAACCTTATTATCAGAATATATAATATTGTGATATTATTGAACATCTAGAATAATGACAGTCAAATAAACAAACCCTAAAAATTATGCAATGAACTGTGAATATTCTGCAATTTTCAGATGACAGTTGAGATAAGTTTACCATTGGGGCAAAGCTCATCTATAGACTCATCTCTAATATGCAACAATTTAGAAGTAAATGATCAGAGTTTTTATGGGTTTAATATCCCCCTATAATTTACCATGGCACTGAATGATTTACATTTTCATGTGTAATTATGTTTACATGTTTACTAAAGATTAGCACTGTGCAAGTACCACACATGGATATATGGCAGTACCACCACGCATGGATCTTTTTTTTTTTACTAGTAGCTGCAGGTGGCCATTAAATATATATATATATATATATATATATGAGTATTGGATCGCTACATTGTCAGGCTGAAAATAGAACCCTTTAATGATGCTGTTTACTTGGTGCATGATGACCCCTTCACAGGTGGCTCCATCACATGACAGCGCCTTAACTCATCTGCCTACACAGAACTGTTTAATCCTTGCAAAAACAAGATTGGTACAGACACCAAAATAGATCTAGTCTAAGCACAGTTCAAAGTACCTGTTTCTACCGAGACCTTATTATTTTCGATATTTTCTTGTCTCCAAGACAGTCTCTGAAGGTGCCCAACTGAAACATCACATTTCTGAATCTGACTGCCATGATTTAGTATTCGCTTAAACAAATTGTTCTATTTGCTGAGGCCTGTGTTCAAGAGGCCCCGCTATACACATTGGCTATTTGCTGAGTGGACCTCCTAACAGGACTGACATTTGCTTTCTTTGCCTTGCAGTTGTGGTGACTGACAAGGGCCATAGTGAGTCTGGCTCTAAAGCAAGTGCCAGCCATCAATATCTGTTCTTGACTACTAATATATTCATATAAATGTTTCTGTTCTGTCCTTGAGACACAGAGTTTCCAAAAAGGCTAGCATAACGAAACTTTATACTTTTAGTATTCATAAGTCACAAAACAACACTATAGAGAGAGAAAACTGCACTAAAATTCATTTTCTGAATGTGTGAATTTTCCTCATCTATTTGCCCCTCTTTTAACAACATGTCCTTCACATGTTACAGTGTTTCCCTACTATGGGGCATGTTGTCACATTTCACTTTTAGTCTTTCAGAGAAAATAAATACAAAGTTTACATTGATCTTGTTAGTGAAACAAGATCACATATTTATACTAGATGTGTGTAAGCACATGTGGGTGAAAAAGAAATACTCTGAACCACAAGTAGATTTATGTTCTCTCCTCTTGAGTCTTATTCATCTGCAAAAGTGCACTATCCTATGTTTTTCTTATATAATATAACTGCTTCATGTGGCAAAAGATGCTACACTTGCATATATTAACATCCTTAAAACTCATACCGAATTAAATGATAATCAGTATTTATATAGATACTTGAGTGGGCTGTGAATATGTAAGAAGTGTGTTGGGGAGGGGGGGGGATAAAATATAAATAAAATACAATTAAGTATGAATGAATGTCAAGTTAGTTCTAAGAAAAGTCTAGCACCATCTTACTGCAATAAAATTCATACAGTACATATAATTATTGCCTCAGTACATTTGGGGGAGGCAGAAGTGACATTTAAAAAAGGTTTGATGTAGGAGCAGATAAACGTCTGGATTTCTCATCACCAGCAGTTCCGGCTTTCTGATTTTTGACATCTAGCTTCATCCGACAAAATGCTAAAGCTCCGAGCATTGGCTGAACTCCTGAATTATCAGTGCATCATGGGACCTTCTCCATACTGATGGAGGTCAGTGAGTAACATGCGAGATTGATGCCTGAGAGCAATGTTCCTTCTTCTAACTAGGCTTTGATGTATTCACTCAATTTGCCACTGTTGCTTGTGAGGTCTGGTCATCGAGCATTGAGTAAACATACAACAACATCATTAAAAAAAAGAATATTGAGTGGTTATTTGATCCCTCCAAAATGCCAGACCAATGCTAAAGATGAAATTAATGGAAAAGCACTCAAAAATATACATGGCATGGCAGTGGTAAAGTCCGGGTTCCAGCTACAATGGCTCTCTATTTCCTCTTCCTCATAAAAGACAAGCTTGAACTAACACGTGAGGTTCAAGGTGAGAGAGATGTAATGAAGGCTCACCATCATCGCTATAAGATTCTGAATTCAACCACCTGCCGGGACCTCATTAGCAACACCAACACATTTCTTCTCTTCCCTTAATTGATCTTGTTCCAACAGGTCATTATTTTTCTCTTATTTTACAAGTACAAATAACCATTCTTGCAATGCGCTCTCTCCCTCTCTTTTTTCCTTTCCCTTAATTACTTTTCTCTCTTTATTCTTTGCCCCTTCTCCAACTTTATCCAACATTATTTTTCTTATTTTTGAGATTTAAGAAGGTCAAATGCAAAGGAACATTTCTTTGTCAGAACAAACTGAATGAGTTAATGTTTTGAGTCTGAATAATTGATGCTGAATGAAATAGTACAGGGCTGCGTTTCCCGATAACGGTGTCTCTTAGCGCGCTACGAAGACTCTAAAGGTACACCTTAACTAGGGGTATACCTTTCCTAGGTGTGTTCCCCGAACTATACCTTAGGATGTTGCTTAAGGTAAACCTTCTTACGTGCGACGTTAGCAGGTGCTGTCCATGGCGGTGGTGCTGAATAGGTTGATATCGATGGCTCGAGAATCGATTGTTCACTATATACAGGAGCTCCTTCACTGCGTTAGTGGGTAAAGTATTGAAAAAGCGATGCTCATTATAAAGAAGCACTATAGAAATAATAAAAATTGCATTTATCGGGATTTATGCATTTGCATTTGCAAATTAAATGCAACCTTGGAAATATATATATATATATATATATACACACACACACACACACATGGAATAATTGACGACAGGTCGTTGAAGTAGTATAAATTAATTAATTAATTATTATTATTTTTTTAATAAAAAAAAAAAATATATATATATATATATATATATATATATATATATATAATATGCTATGTATGTATAATTTTGCAAGTGTGCGAACCCGCAACCTCCCGGCCAAGAGTAGGCTATTCTGCTTTAACCAGCTACATTAACTGGCTGTTTGGCTTCGCTTGCTTTTGAAAGGGTCATTTATATTATCATGTTCATATGTATTATGAAGGCCTGGTCGAGCGCTGATGGGGTGGCGATGGGGACAAGTGTCCCGTCCACAAGGCCAATTACTCGCGGGACATCATGGCATGGAAGCCTTGATGTGCCTCCATCACTTCGTGCCTGGCTAAAGGCATACACATATAAAAGGTGGCGTGACGGAGCAGGATGTTTGTGACTGAGTGAACACACCGAGGTTTTACTCAGCCCATATCCATCCCCAACCACCTCCAGAAAACTCCCAACAGCATAAAAACGGAGAGCCGCCAGCAGCTGAATTTCGGGGCTTAGGGGGTAGCTCCGTCGAGTTTGTCTTTGCAAAGTTGGATCAACAAGATGTAAAAGCTGCTGAATTTGCTCCCGTGGCAGGCAAAATTTTTGTAGCATTGTATCTTCTGACATGGTAGCCAGGGGACTAAAGTTTTCTTTTATGAAATAGTGCACATACACTTACTGGCTCCGCGGACGCAGCCGTCTTTGATTTAGGACAACTATTCGCTGTCTCGCTGCCATATAGTTTGACCAAACTCCCCATCGCATTCATTCCCTTTAAATAGACTCCTAATTATGTGCTTCCTAATGGTTTGCCAACCGACGTGCCTTTGTATATTATAATGGAAAAACTAACAACCATCAGTATAATGACATTTTTATTTTTTGCATAAAAACACTTCAATTAATTGAACACTGGGTGTATTACAACTTTAGATTTGTAATATTTATGTGGTTCTGCACTTTGTCTTGCCACAGAATTACAATCGTATCGACTGAAATGTGAAGAAGCTTTTTGCATAGTGGTGGCCACTAGCGGAGTGAACTGTGAACAGCGCTAAGGTATAGCTAAGAGTGGTCCAGACCAACCTTCCGAAAGAATGACTTACAGAAGGTATACTTAACTAAGAACGTTTCGGGAAACACGTATTAACGATAAGGGACATCTTAAGATACAACTTAAGAACGACGTAGCGTTAAGAAGGTTTCGGGAAACGCAGCCCTGATCATGCTGTCTGAAAAAAGTAAAAAAAAATAAATAAAAAAATCGTTCTGATCAACAATGCCTGAATGTTATTTGAGTCCCTTCAACACTGTAAGGAATGAAGAAAAAAAAATAAAAAAGTAACACTTTACTTTGGGAACCAATTCTCGCTAATAACTAGTTGCTTATTAGTAGTGCTGTCAAGCGATTAATCACGATTAATGATTAACACATACATGCACGTATATATTTAAGAAAAATGTATTATATTTGTATATTATATATATTTATATATTATATAAATTATATAAATATAAATATATACATGTAAATACATGTACAATTTTTCTAAATATATACTGTATGAGTGTGTATATGTATACATAGTAAATATACACAGTACACACACATATATTATGTAAACAATTTTTTTTTTATTTTAGATGCGATTAATTGCGATTAATTATTTGACAGCACTACTTATTAGCATACATATTACTAACATATTGGCTGTTTTTTAGTATTATAAAGTACATATTATTGCCTTATTCTGCATGACCACATTTTAGATCCTTTAAATGAATAGTTCACCCTAAAATTAAATTTTTATTATCATTTACTCACCCTTGTGTTGTTCCAAACCTGTAGAAATTTCATTCTTACACATAAAATTTGAAAAGAATTTTGCAGAAGCAAACAGTGGTCTCCATTGACTTCCATAGTAGGGAAATAAACACTATGGATGTCAATATCAACTGTTTGATTACCAGCATACTTCAAAATATCTTCTTTTATGTTCAGCATAAGAAAGAAACTCATACAGGTTTGGAACGACATGAGGGTGAGTAAACGATTACAAAATATTCATTTTGGGGTGAACTGTTGCTTTAATCCAAACCAATACCTAAACTTAACAACTACCTTATAACTATTAATAAGAAGCAAATTAAGACTGAGGCAAAAGTCATAGTTAATAATTAGAAAATATTAAGAATGGGTCCCTAAAATAAAGTGTGACCATTGTATTGTTGTTGTTGTTATTATTATTATTATTATTATTATTATTAATGATAATATACTAGAGCTGTCAAACAATTAATCGTGATTAATCACATCCAAAATAAAAGCTTTTGTTTACATAATATACATGTGTGTACTGTGTATATTTATGATGTATACATAAATACACACATACACCGTTTATTTTGAAAACATTTACATGTACTTACATGTATATATTTAAATGCATATAATTTGTATTATATATAAATATATTTAATATAAACAACATTTTTTCTGAAATATATACATGCATGTGTGTGTATTTATATATACTTAAACATATACACAGTACACACACATATATTATGTAAAAAAATATATATATATATTTTGGACGCAATTAATTGTGATTAATTGTTTGACAGCACTATAATATACTATACATTATACTGTACTGTATCAACATGCTTCAGATGTTTTGATTGATTTTAGAAAGTAACAATATTTGTGCTTCATTCATTTAATTTATAACCACACACTGTTGTTTGAATATGGCAAATAAAGCTAGTCCCCTAGTGAGCAATGTCCAATGTGATGCTACTAAAAGCTGTGATTTAGTCCTGTCAATCAAGCATTTTTTAGAGCATTCCAGCATGCCACAATGAATCAGATATCAATCTACTGCAGCATTGGAGATGGCTATGAATTCTCACGTTGTGACATCAAAGTAGAATGACTTGAAGCTGAATGAATTATTGTTGAAGCCAATGTTCTTTCATCAGTGCGAGAGCATCCCTGTGTGCTTTAGCGCTCAACGACAACTGATGCAAGCAAGCCACTGTGGGATGACAGAGTATTATTATGGCTGGCAAAATCATGTGCCAAATGTTAAAGCAACCATTGATTTTTGTGGATTTTGGAAAAGTTGTCTAAATGCTGATGATCAAAAGGGACAAGGCTTGTTGAGCCAGAAATATTCTGAATTGTTAATGCTGGGAAAATGCAGTTTTGTTAATAAAATGGATGCAAAGTAGATGACATGCAACATGAACACAGTCCAACTAGGCAGGGCAAAGCTCTCTGTAGATTTAATTCAAATGCTCTGCCCCCCAAAACCAGGTCAACTTCTTACTCAACACAGGGACACAAACGAAGAAGCAAATCTAAAAAAGAAACCACATTAATAAATCACAACAGCTCACAATGTTTCATTCTGAACCCGAGTAGCTATAAAATACACCAGAGAATTTATTAAAGAATGATGCAAATCTAACAGCGCACAAGAAAGCTGGAAATCCATCATGGTATTGTCGTATATTTGCAGGATATAGATTAGCTGTCTGAAAGACGACTCCGTAAAGTTTTATAGGTACATTAGTTAATATGCATCCATACAGCTTTTGGCAACGAAAATTAGACAGATATGAAACAGGACACACTTTAAAATGATATCTTATCAATTCATTAAAAGTTTAAACCTGATGTATACATGTGTACAAAAAAAAAAAAAATATATATATATATATATATATATATATATATATATATATATATATATATATATATATATATATGACCCTGGACCACAAAACCAGTCATAAGGGACCATTTTTGGAAATTAAGATTTATACATCATCTGAAAGCCGAATAAGCTTTCCATATGCTTGACTGTATGGTTTGCTGTATGGTTTGTTAGGACAGGACAATATTTGGCCGAGATACAACTATTTAAAAATCTGGAATCTGAGGGTGCAAAAAATTTAAAAATAAAAATATTGAGAAAATTGCCTTTAAAGTTGTCCAAATGAAGTCCTTAGCAATGCATATTACTAATCAAAAATTACATTTTGATATATTTACGGTAGGAAATTTACAAAATATCTTCATGGAACATGATCTTTACTTAATATCCTAATGATTTTTAGCATATTAGAAAAATCGATAATTTTGACCGATTCAATGTATTTTTGGCTATAGCTACAAATATACCCATGCTACTATGACTGGTTTTGTGGTCCAGGGTCACATATATGTAGCATAATTAGTAGGTCAGAGTCTCTATTAGTAGGCCATCTATAGGTTAAATGTAAAATCAGGTCATAGAAAGAAAAAAAAAAAAAAGATTTGATTTTCAATTTTAAATATAATTTTTTGCAAATTCAAATATAAAAATAGAAATCTCTTTTTAAAAAGAAACACAGTTACATTTTATTTTAAAATGTCCTTGTTACAGTGTAACTATACATTTAAGTACTGCATAATATTACTTAACTACAAGTACTTACTATATGGTTAGGGTTAGGATTAGGGTTTGGCTTAGGGTTACTTGCATGTAATTATGCATAATTTATTGTTATTATAATAGTAAGCACATGTAACATGTAACAAGGACACCTTAAAACAAAGTGTTACAAGAAGTACACATTAGAATAGACCAGTTATTGCAGAAATACTTAATACTTAAGTGCAAACTGAATATAATGTTTTCAGACACTTGTAGCATGTTATTTGGAATTAAATAAAAAAAAAAAAATGTGTATAGTTTACATATTAAATGGAATTAATTGAACTTTTTTGACCCACTTAGGTATAGGACGTAAAACCTATTTATATGTAATTTCATAATCATGTCTATTGATTTTGAAATATAGTTAAAATGTATTTCTGAATATACTGACATTTTTTAAACTAAAATATATTTTATTTCCACTTCTATTGAAGCACGTATTTATGCATTTAAATATAAATTGATAAATGTATCATTTCAGTTGAATGCATTTATAATTTATACGAACATATATTAAATATTTTAGATTATATATTTTGTATGTAATATATAATCTTTTAAGTGTACCTAAGTGTATTAAGAAACAAGTGTGATCTCTGTAAGTGCCCTTTTCATTCATTAATAGTGGTCCTATGCAATTATGAGATGTAACCCTAACCTTGAAGTACAGTACAAGTGCACGATTAATACAATTAAGCACACTTCTTAGTGTGCTTAAAATAAGAGTTTAGCACAGCAGCAGAAATGGGCATGACCTCAGAATAATCAGCTTTTATCTGCGGGCAGCATATTTACAATTCCACAGAGCATGATAGGGTCCCTCGTGGTTTTACAAAGCTCTCATCAGCTTGGCTCACTGCTATTTAACCTTAACAAACCTGACACTCAACACTGCCCTGTTAAAGAACGTGAGAAAGAGGAATTCAAGAACAAAGTGAATTCATAGCTGTTTCTCAGAGCAGCCTGCTTGACTGACTTGGCTTGTCAATCACGTTCTTCAGGATTACAGTTAAACCAGTTGGCACACATACATTGGCATGACAACTATTTGATATGTGCATTTTCAGCTAGAAGATGTCACTTTTTTTGTCCACCTGCAGTGCATTGTTAAAATATTCAGTAGATGTTTTTGTAACATTTATTATTTAGAATGTGAATCTAGCTTTTCTTAAAGGTTCCTTTTTTATCTTGGAATATTCTCTACAATTAAAATTTAATGTGCAGAAACAACTCTAAGTAAGCTTTTCACAGATTATCTTCACAAACTTTGGATTGTGGCATTTTCAAAATACATCTCTTTTTGTTAGAGCAGCTCGATACAGCTTCTTGTTCAGCCAATGGCATGAGTTTGGGGGCGGGACAAGCCATCTATGTGATCAATGGAATATGGAGGTCAGATCCGAGGGGAGGTTGGAATGTTTGCAAAACCTTTTAGGAAACAATATTTTTGAAAGGAATTACACACTTTAACTTTTCTTTAATTCACATTTGCAAGTCTTGGATACTGCCTAATGAATAATTGATAAAACGTTTCTCTTCTCAAGTAGATTGCGCACATCCACTGGTCTGCCTCATGCATTTAGCACATATAGTGTGAGACTAACCAACATCTCATTATAGTGCATATGAGTTTGTATTATCCAAATATCAGTTCCCGGATTATTTTAAGGTCCTTGTATTCCCTCGCATCAAAATAGTACTGTATGTTCCAAAAAAGTTCACAAGATCTGTGCTGATTTTTTCTTCCTTATGCTGATTTACGCAGACACATGAATACCTGCACTGTTGATACAGTTGACAATTTGGGAAATTTTAACAATATTAAGCCTGTATGTGAGAGATGCTACTAAAATAAAAGGTAACACTTTATTTCGAGTCCACTTTAGACATTCTACTAACAGTAAGTAACTTTGCAACAACATGTCAACTAGCAGTCATTAGAGTATTAGTAGACTGTCTATTTAATATCTTCTAACACTTTATTTTGATGAGTCCACAACATACAACACACTATGAGAAACTTTGCAAGTATACGTCAACTTATTCTACTAACCCTGAACCTACCCTACTTAGAGTTAGTAGACATGTAGCTGCAAATTAATGAGAATTAGTTGACATGTAGTTGACATGTAGTTACAAAGTTACTTATAGTTAGTAGAATGTCTAAAGTGGATTATCGAAATAAAGTGTTACCAAATAAAATAAAGATATTAAAATAAAATACAAATAAATAAATAAATACATACATAAATAGCTGTTAGATGCTATTTATACTTAGTGCAAGTTGTAGCAGATACTATTTGCAGCTCAGTGTATTGTAGGTCTATTAAATGCTTGTTAAACACATTGTTCCCACTATTAAATGCCCATTAAGCAATTTATTTCATAGTTTTTTTTGTTTGTTTTGTTGTTGTTACTTTTTCCTTTGAGCTGATGTGCGATGGGAAAAAGGAGAATGAAATTGTTAATTAAAAGGTGGATTCAATGTTAGGTCAGTCGCATCAAAATATTAATCCACCACACTAATGCTACCTTCACTTGATATCTGAAATTTCTTACGTCCAACTTCTGAAGTTGTAATGAATAGTTTGTCGTATTCAAGTGCTTTGCTGTTGGAAACAACAGGTTCATTTATGCATACTTCTTGGGTAAACCTTTTTAAAGCCAAAAAATTTTCAAATGTTTAGTCAGTATCCAATGTATTTTGAATAAAATGCACCTTCCCATTCACTGACTCGTTAAATCATTTCCCCTTTCTCATATGAAGCCATTCTCAGATGCCTGTCTATGTGACGTCACACGGACCCAGGCCCCTCCCACGATTGTTGATTGACACTAGCGTTTTACCTTAGACCCGCCCTGAGTGAGCTGTCATCAGTCCACCATTGTTTCACCGCCGGAGCAGATGTAGACAAGAATGGCGCCATAGCGATTGAGGTGTTCTGTTGTTGGATGTAATAATGAACATAGCAGTCGCCATTTACTCCCGACATCTGAGCCACTGAAGACACAGTGGATTACCTTTGTTTTTGAAGGGAATGCATCCTCCGATCTGCCTAAATGCATTTATGTCCGCGGAAATCATTCGTGATCCAGCCTCACCTACACAAGAAGTGAGTATAAGGTTATTTTATGTATCTTTGAAAATGGCCTTTCCTGATAACGTGCTAGTTAGCAAGTTCCGCTGCTAAAGTAAACAGTATCATGAGAACATCTCGTCACCCCACGGAAGAGAGGGGCGGGGTAAGCAGAGCTCATTAGCATTTAAAGGAACATGGACTAAAACGGCTTGCTGAAAACAGAGCTGATTTTGACAAGGTAAAAGGAGTGTTGTTTTACACTATCATTGAGAAATTTTAATCAAAGTATGTTATAGACTTTTCATTAAGACTCTAAAAAATAATTTCAACTTGTGGAAAATGAGCATCTGTGACCCCTTTAAATAACATAATGCAAATAAATGCTGTTTCCACTATGAAAAATACATACAAAATACTTTAAATGGACCGTGACCCTGCAGAAGATAAAGCATTATGGAAAATGGGTGGGTGGATACATGAGATGGTTATATATACTTAAACATACATGACTGTATTGACAATAGAAAACAATACAGATGTTGTGGGAGAAACAAATAAAACTGTTACTACAGCAATAGTTCTCTCCTTTATATTAATGACAAACCCTTGTCTGTCAAAGGATATCATATAACAGCGTCACTTTTGATCTATGAAATTGCTCGTGGTTCAGTTTGATTCACATGAACAGTTCACTCACACACTGAATCGTTTCCATTGGTCTCTCACATTGAAACAGTAACATGATACTTTATAAAACAGGGGAAAAAAAGGTATTTTAAACAACAGCTGACAATGATTCTGAATCATTGCATCAATTTTGCATACAAAAGTGAATGTTATAACACTTACAGATTAAAGTGAAAGAAAAAAAATATATATATCACGAAAGATGGATGTGAAAAACAGATACATTGTGAAAGTTCTGAGGATCAAGAAAGGGAGATCAAGGGAAGCAGCTACTACTAGCTGACTTTTATCTGTTGACTTGAAGCACTTTTGTTTGTAGTGTGCATACGAATGTCTTTTCTGTAAACAGTGAAACATAAAGACATAAACCTTCAGTCATTTTCATGTGCATTTTATTGGTGCACATTTTTCACTGGATTTGCTGCATGATGTTAATTAAATTGTCTAAAAATACAAATCACTTAAAAGGTGAACTGCAGGTCTGTTCATCATGAATTTTTTTGTGTATGCTCATAATTCTCTAGTGTTATAATTTGCCTAGGTAGAAGCTTGAGGGATATGTGTGTAATGGTGTGTGACACTTTAATTTGACATTAAATTCATTTATTTTTAACAAAAGACGCAACAAACTGATAAATCAGTTAGCCAAAATCAAAGTAATTGCATCTCAAGATAATTTCAAGTCTTTTTATTCACATACTGTATATATCTGCAAGCATATACAGTGTCTGAGTAACACTTTGGTATTGTTTACATTGTGGTCCATCGTCACCTTTGGTATAAATTTGTCACGCTGTTCCACCATCATCTTTTAAGTTACTGTACACCCAACTCCAACTCTTCAAAACCTCCTTCAGTGTCTTCTGAGTCCTTCACAGTTGACTGACCCTTCCATTAGCGTCACTGACCACTCTCCTCCTCCATCAGCTCCACACATTCCTGTTCATTCACTCACTACCTCTCACTTTCTTTCAACACACAATTCTCCTCAGGCTGGCCGAAAGCTGTCATGCAGACCCAGATACATCAGCATGTTATCAATCACGGCTACCCTTTCAATCTCCAACCACAACCTCTTGTTCTTTCTTCTTCTTGCACCATCCTACCATCATCCCGCAGTAAGTGACTGCCCTGCTGAAGTCTGAATGATTGACAGACTTTCGTTTCACCTTGTCAACTTCTGTCTAATGTATTGAACACTGAGCAAGAAAAATGCTTTCCAAATTTGGTTTTAAATATAGTCGCTCCACTATGTTTTTGGGGCGATTAAATCATACTTGAAATGTTTGAATGCCATGGCATTTCAAACCAAGTGGTATTTGCTATTCTTTTTCTCAGAAGTCTTGTTTTCGTAGATTTCCAGTCACTGCCATTATTTTTGATCATGCAACTTTACAAAAATGCCATGGCCCCCACCGCCATTATTTTTGATCATGCAACTTGCCATCCCATGGCCCCCAGAATATCTGAACACATGAATATCAAAGACTACATCTGTATTCAGAACGATGATCAGCTTGCACAATCCTGTATCACTTCCTGGGTCAATATCTCATTCAGTAATGTTAGGCAGATTTGATTTATATGCTGTTTAATGTTTGATGATTGTATTATTTTACATATGCATCTGCTTACATATGCTATCGATTGTTTCTGCTTCTTCTTCACCGTGTTTTGATCCAGAGATTCTGCACTTTTTCAGAAAATGTGTAATAGCGCCCCCTATTATATAACAGTAAAAACTGTCAATGGCGAGAAAACATTGTCTGAAAATGACTGAAAATTATTTCAATGGTGGGAAAAGAGTTAAACATCTGAGTGAGATTTTCCTTTGTCATTGTAGCCTTTAATTTGCTTAATGGGTGTTTGTAAGGCACTATTTTTTTTTTTTCATAAATTTGTAATATGCATTGTACAAATAACAAACAAACAAAAAAATACAAAATCTTTTGTACTGAACTTTTCTGAGAATTTTTTGCAGTTACTTTTAACCTACCAATTCCAAGGAATTGTTTAGGTTTATTTATCTTTAAACCTATCTATCAGTATATCCATCCATCCATCCATCCATCCATCCATCCATCTTTCTGCTGTTTATCTGGAAACGGCTTGAGGTAGCGGCAGCTGGGTGAGGGTACCTGGCCACTTCTTCTAGCTCATCCTATGGAAGGTGTTAATCGCTCCAGCATGTCCTGGGTCTGCCCCGAGTCTTTTCTCAGTTTGACATGCCTGGAACACCTCCACCAGAAGGCATCCTGACCAGCTGCCTGAACCACCTTGACTGGCTACTTTCAACACGGAGGAGCAGTGGCTCTGGGTCCCTCCCGGATGCCCAAACTTCACACCTCATCTCTCAGGGTCAGCTCAGACACATTTCTTGTTCTTTCGGTCATTACCCAGAGCTCATGACCATAGGTGAGGGTTGGAACATAGATTGACTGGTAAATTGAGAGTTTCGCCTTCAGGCTTAGCTCTCTCTTCATCACAACAGACCAGTACAATGGCTGAAAACGAGAGAAAAAAACAAAAAAAACAAAATTGGGCCATCTCCTTGTGGGCTCACCACCTGCAAAGAGAAATGTAGGGGAGCAATGCGATCTACAATGGTACAACGGTTGGCAGGCAGGGGAATGGACCTTGGTTTAAACCAGTATACCTAAGTTGAATTATTTGACAGAAAAATGACAGCAAGCCACTAATTTCTGTCTGAAATTAAGATGTACTTTTGTGAGATGTAATTGTGTGTGTTTCTGCTTAATTAGAATGTGATTTGTTTGTACAAACTATAAAAAGATCTGGCTACCAGTGTCTTACTGCCTGTCAGATGTTATTTAGTGAATGCCAAAGCAAATGCGGCACAGGTGCCAGAGCAGTCACATAAACAGCAATTACATCCTAAAATAGAAAAAGTGCAAATGGAAAACAGGAAAGTTGCTACATTAACAGACTGATTTCAAAGAAATTAAAGTTTTCGGAAAATATAGTTTTAACAAATTTAAATACAAGTTCAACTTTTGACAGCTTCTGTGGCCTGTGGTTTATTATCAAACAAAAGAACATGCCTCTTAATTTGCAAAAAAGAAAATACATTTACACTAATGCACTTATAATGGAAGCCCATCAGGCAAGATAGCAGGATATATTAAAAGCAGAAATGTGAAGCTTGTAATTTTGTTAAAGCACTTTCATAAATATTTCAGTTTGTTATTTCAGATGCAATGTCGTCTAAATTGTCTTTTTGATGTGGAGCTAATTTTCTAAGTGGACAAGTTATAGTTATGCAATTCCTTTTGGCAGAGCTTGCTACAAAGCAGCAACAAGACTAGTTACATGACGTCCTTTCCATGTCTCTTCCTAGTGTCTTTGCAGAAAGTAGTAAAAAAGTAACAGGATTTGTTTATTTTTTCTTTGAAATATTGTATCCATCCTAATTTGCACACTTATTATTATACTTAGAATGAGTGACCATAAATAAATAAATAACTTATGAATGAATGAGTGAATGAATGAATTATGTGAAAGAAGAGGAGTTTGTATTTTTAAGTATTTAATAATAGCACCAAATATGTTTTTGCATAAGTATTTGAACTTGACAAACAAACAAACAAACAAACAAACAAATAAACAAACAAGCAATAAATAAATAAATACATAAATAACAAACAAACAAACAAATAAGCAATAAATAACAAACAAACAAACAAACAAATAAATAAATAAATAAATAAATAGATAGATAGATAGATAGATAGGTAGATAGGTAGTATGAATCAGATTATCTAGATTATAACACTCTCATGCAGATGCAAACTGTATAAACAGAGACCTCAACAATGCAATGATGTGGTAGTCCCAAAATTTTTATACCATTTTCTACATACTTATAAGCATTTATTTTATTTCCAGCAAGCATGTACTTGTAGAAACATAACAGAGGCCTATTGTGGTTTATCAATTTCAGTGAACACATTTTAAGATATTTGATTTATTTGAATGAATTTTCAATGTCAAAAAATGAGAATAAACTGGTTGCTTTACAAGCAAAGTATATTTCCAAAGCTAAATAGTTAAATCGCAATTAAATGTGGCTATTTTCCCTGTTCTTTTGTGATTCCTGAATATATAGTTGTCGGTCGGTCGGATGGATAGATGGATGGTTTGGTTGGTTGGATGGATACACCTGTGCAACTTTGCTTGTGTGAAACATGAGTAAACTTGGTTGTGTCTAAACTTTTTCTAATTTTTCTAACATCTATCAAGGTAGCTAATCATCAGAAAGGTTATCGAGTTCAGTTTGGATGCGTCTAATGGCTGGTTTAGTACAAATAATAGTGGATTGGGAAAAAAAAAAAAAGTAAATCAAAATGGTAAAAAATAATTTAGTTTCAGCCATATATACGTAGAAACACTCTGAATAATGGCATTGGAGGTTGCAGGTGTTGTTTACCTCTGGAGAAAGCTTCTGTGCTGAAGCCATTAGAGTAAATGCAGTGTGACTCTGACCCTGGCACCAGAAAGCAGGCTGGTGTCAGAAACATTCAGGAAGAGCTACACACTCAGCCACCTAATTCTGTTAATTGCTGCCTGCCTCGATATATAACTACTTTCATAAGCACTGAAGTTGACAATGTGTTAAAGCGGAGGTGGACTTTTGCAATTTGCAAAGAACAGGGTGTAAATAATAAATAAATAAATAACACACACACACTGCTGCTTAATGGAAAGCTTTACCTGAGTTTAACCTCTAGAATGACTTTGGGAGAAAGGCAGTGGTGTACTTTGATGCATTGGTCATTTGTGACCGTGTGACCTCAAAAGCATGAAGGATGTGTTTTAGCTTGGGTTCGATCTGCAACATACACGTTCAGTTGATATCTGTTAATGACATCCCATTGATTTGAAGATATAACAATCAAAGACCAAAAGCTAATGAAACAAAGGCTCTCTGAAGATTAAAAAGATAAATGATACAGACAACTGACCTTCATGAATGAAATAGTTTTAATATCCCAAAGAGCAACCGTAGGTTCTTTGATAACACCAAAACCGTATCATTAAAAGACTTATCATGAGTTCATTTGCTGCGGTCATACTTAAGATCATTTATTTTGCACACATCAAATATCATTTGGTCTCGGTCTCTCTATAATGAGCACCAATAATTAATTCATTTTATAGTGTCCAATTGTGGCTAATGCAGAGCATGACTAACAACAGAGTTTTCATTAGGGTCTGCCAGTAATCATTGCAAAGGATTACAAGCTGCGAGTCTGTCAAGCTTTAGCAGAAATCACCAACAAAGAGCCCAGTGGGTCAGAGAGGTAGAATTACACAAGCTCTTCAGACTGCACAGTTGAACCGCTGGTCGGCATGGTTATCAGCTTCTCAATAGCATGTGTTATGTGTAAAATGAAGACTAATCCTCTATTCACTTGATGTGAATAATGTGCAACACAGTAGCTTTCATAATGAATAAATGACTTAATATGTAGGCCTTGTGTTTATTCATGCTAATGAGGCAATGCAATAGTGTTAATTATTATATACTGTATTATGAAGTAAAAATAATTAAAACAATAAAAACAAAATACAAAAAAAATATAATAGCCAGATTAAGGAAAAAATACCTTATTTGAAATATCTAGAAAGATCTATGAAATGGCTTTTCAGATTAGCCCCTTTAGAAATGTAGAAAACATTTTCTTTTATGGGAAGAATGACGAAATGCCTACGTTATTCTGAGCACTCTTCACCTCTGGGTTATAACCTATTGCCAAACAGATGAGAATTTTGTGCTAACGGTCATCATTCTATAAGAAAGAAGGAGGCCAATGAAATCCCTGAATGCTGTAAACAACTTAGACCTTAAGCAACCTTAAAAACACAAGTAAACAACATCAGACTGCACTATTTGTTTCTTATTTTTCTGCAAACATAACTCTCAAAACTTTGTATGAGAAAAATAGACTATATGTGACCCTGGACCACAAAACCAGTCTTAAGTGTCAATTTTACAAAATTGAGATTTGTACTCATCTGAAAGCTGACTAAATAAGCTTTCCATTGATGTATGGTTTGTTAGGATCGGACAATATTTGGCTGAGATACAGCTATTTGAAAATCTGGAATCTGAGGGTGCAAAAAAATCAAAATATTGAGAAAATCTCCTGTAAAGTTGTCCAAATGAAGTTCTTAGCGATGCATATTACTAATCAAAAATGAAGTTTTGATACATTTATGGTAAGAAATTTACAAAATATCTTCATGGAACATGATCTTTACTTAATATCCTAATGATTTTTGGCATAAAAAAAAATCGATAATTTTGACCCATACAATGTATTTTTGGCTATTGCTATAAATATACTCCAGCGACTTAAGACTGGTTTTGTGGTCCAGGGTCACATATAGGGATTAAGGCTAAAACAAACCTCTTATATTGTGTTTTGCACTGGTAAAATCAATACACATTTTATAAAATGTAAATATGTGTCGTCAGGTTGTAATAGATATATACCATAAAAAAATAAATACACATAAATAGCATAAGAATTTTTGGTACCACTTTAATCTAGGGACCCATTTTTACTATTAACTAGTTGATTAACTGCATGTATATTACCTGCATATTAATGTCTTATTCTGCATGACCATATTTTAGACCCCTTGACGTACCCCATACCTAAACTTAACAACTACCTTACTAACAATTAATGAGCAGCAAATTGGGAGTTTATTGAGGCAAAAGTCATAGTTAATATTTAGCTAAAAGTGAGAATTGTTTTCCAAACTAAAGTGTGACCAAATTTTTTTGACAAATGATCCCAAATTGGTTAAAAAGTACCACTCGGTCACAACTGCCTCCGGCACACTTTCTTGGCAGGTTGTAAAAAAGATTGTTTGAAAATCTTTGTTATTTCAGAGTCTTTTGCAATTACGATGCCATCAGTGAGAAAATGACCAAGCCCCTAGTCTCAAATTTAATGAGTATCTAAACGACTTCACATGCATTTACGAGATATATAACTGACAGTCATTGCAGAAGCTGGCTGTTAATATTCAGTGTGCAGTCTGCAGTTGTACCTCTACATTTAAAGGCCTCATAACTGCTGCTGGCATTGGATTTTCTTTTTTTAAGACCTATTTTTAGGTTGTTACCATTCGCCCTGCGGTTACGTATATACACGCCGGATCATAGCATGAGTTTTGTAACCACATGAGACCTTTGTGCTTCTGTGCAAGATTGTGAACCAGAGGTGGTCGTCTGCCAGAGTTGAAGCGGAAGATGTGTCGGCAGTCTTTTAAGAACTCTGGAGCCAAACAGATACCAGCAGATCTCAGAGCAGATCTGTGATTGACAGAAGCTGCAGCTTTGGGCCAGATTTTCCTCATCACCGATTCAAAAGGAAAGTCTAGCTGACATATTTGATCGATTTCTCTATTTCATTTGTGTAGAGTTTGAGGCCGCTGGGAGAAGCACATCATGTGTCTTGTGATAATAGCTTGGAAGCTCAGAGGAAGGATATGCATCAAAGCGGTACACAGGTAGGGAAGCTCAGGGTTATTGGATTTGGCTAGAATGCACAACTGCTTATGACAGCTTGACCTTCTGTGTCAGATATACAATAATACATTCCACATTACACTGCATTAAAAAAAAAAAATGTGGGAAAGTAAATACAGCAGAAAATATGTAACAATTTGCTACACCCAATATGTTAGTTATAAGTTCTACATAGTTGAACTAGGTAAATGTTTTTTTGTTTTTTTTTTCTTCATATTTATATAGTGTTTTATATTTACCAAGTTTACAAGTTTCACTGTTTGAATTTATTTATTTGAGTTTCTTGCATTTAATAACTTATTGTTTTATGATGCATGAATTTGTACTGTGTCAATGTTTATGCAATCTGAGTCTTTTGTTTCTATAACCTAGATAAACATTACTTTATACTATTTATAATTATTATAATTTAATTAATTAATTATTTTTTTTAATTGAATCAGTTTCTTAGATTGCACTATTTACTCAATATGGACTTCCATAAGCACATATGAAGCACAAGCTAGATAAAACAGAGCTACTTTGATTCACAGTGATGTTGATTCCTATTTATGTGTCATGGAGCCAATCCATAAAATTAAGGAGGAGGAGGAGGAGGAGGAGGAGGAAGAGTAAAAGGAAGAGAAGAATGAATCATGCTGGAAGCATAAAACATAAAATCATGATGCAAATGTTTAATATTAAATGTAGTCATTGGTGAGAGACACATTTAGCAGATTAGAGCTGGGTGAAAATATAGTTTACATTTTGTGATTATTTATTATTCTTATTCTTATTAGTTTCCTGTTTGATTATATGTATATTGTACAGCACTTTGGATCAACCATGAGTTGTCAAATTATGCTTGAGAAATAAAAGAACAAGAACAAGCAATTAAGCAGCTGTGATTTGCTACAGTATATAGTATATATCACTTGTCATGTTGACTACTCAATACACACCCAATGTGACAACATGATACAAAACCAATCGACAAGCTGACTAGTCAGTGCAATCCCCACCATGAAGTTGAGAGAGAATGGGTATTTTAGGAGGGGCTCGGCACACAGACTCCTTCCCACAAGTCTTGCTGTATTCCTGCGATCCTCTAATGAAAACAACAGATGCCAGATGTGGTTCTAAATTGCCAATGATGAGCTGATTTTGCCAAGATTCTCCATTGACAGTATTACGATGCAGCCTAGTTGGGTCTAATCTTGTTGACAGCAATAAAACAGGTGGTTCAACAGAAGCCAAGCTCCCTGACATAGCGGGGCTTACAACAACAGGCATCATCTCTGACAGATAAAGCTAGCCAGAAATCCATGTGTGAGGCAGCACCTTTCTGTGATATCTTAAGTCGCACTGTTCCCAATAAAGTTAATCTTGGCCAGTGCCCATGTGAGCAGACAGATCTGTTTATTCTGCTCCGCTAGACAGAATGAAAGCTGGCCTTGCTGTGAGCAGCCCCGCGGACTACACTGATTTACGCCTGCAGACATTCAACTGAAAAATATTACCGCTGGATTCTCTAAAATCACACTTAAAAAGGAAATAGGAAAAGGATGAAAGGTCACATCACTTCAGTCGGTTAGACAGGTAATATATACATAACTTACCCAGCGTGCCTCAGCCGTAGTGATACAGCTGAAGCAAGAAGCACATGTAAATGTGTAAAGAAGTAAAATGCTATATTAAAGGTGAAGTACGTAATATTGACAGCTAGCGGTTCAAATAGGTACTGCAGTCCAAATTCAAAATATTGGAATATTAGGGTCATGTCTCCACCCTCTCCTCCTCAAACTCGACCCTCATGTGGGTTGCCAGACCGAGGACAAGCAACAGGAAAAAGTGCAATTGACAGTTGAAGGCAATAAGCCTTAAGTTTGTGAGTTTAATGAGTTGATTTATCTGCGTTTTAATTTGCCTCTGGTTAAAGAGCTTTTTAGATAAATGCCAAAGCTTTTTAGGTTGGGTAGAATCTGTGATCTTGAGCCAGTTCGTTTGCTGGCTTCCATGGTTGAAATACACTGTGTTTTGCAATAACTGGCAACCCGGAGTGTCGAAATACTATTGGGTAAATTGGCAGTGGGCAGAACCACACAGACCAACCTAAAAACAGACATTCCAACAAGGAGCAAACATTTCGGCTGTAGCATTTTTTTTTTTTTTTTTGGAGAAACAAGTATGTGAAAAAGTTTCCTAAATATTTGTAAACATATATTTTTATGCTTTAGTACAGTCAAATTATATACAGCACCTTTAACGGCAACAAAAATAGTGGTTGTGGCAAAAAGAAGCAAACAATAAATGTCCAAAATAATTTCCCTTGTACGAATGTGGCTACAAATGCCTCATTTACATAATTATAAAAAAAAAAAACCAAGACTCAAATTGCATCCCCGAATCCACATTTAGTTGTTTTAGTAATCTAATACACCTCAATAGACTCGCGTTCGCTTGCAAGATTTTGTTTTTGATGAGCACACCTGCATCTGTCAACACGTTTTCCCAGCTCAGTCACTTTCTTTCTATTCTTTTTATTCATGCCATCATCAGCCCTAGCTGATCGTCTATATTAGCGAATGTTTACAAACATGATAATCATGAACCCTAATGCTTGTCCCTGACTAAACATCACCTCAACATTGCAGCGCCGTCCCTTGCCAGTTCTCTCGCCCACGTGAAGCGTCTCCCTGCAGATGAGACTCAGTGTGGGAGGGCGCTCTGTCATGCTGATGTGATGCGCTTTTGAGTTCACTGTAAGATTCATTTCACGCATGCAGCCTTATCCTCTCTCCACAGACGAAAAGCTTCGCTCGCTTTCATTAAAACATCTTTTTAATGTTTCTCTACATTCTTTAATTTATGAGTTCGTTATGTTCCATTTCTAAGGGCTTGATATGATTCGTCTTTTTGGTGCAGCAGGTGAACAAGAGATGAACTTCCAGCTTGTTATGCAAAGATGTAGATGAAGGAACAAAGGAACGGGCAGCTAGAAATAAGACGCTACAGAAGAGAAGTTTGACAGGTGACAGGTTTCAGTTTGCGAGCACTGCATTTTTATGGAATTCATAGAAGAGAAGAAAGCTTTTGTAGTCGGTAGACTTGTAACCCTTCCCTAGTCTTTTGATGAAAGCTTAAATGCAACTCTGTCTTTCTATATTCCGCACAGTCCCTCAAAGCAAGTCCCCAAATATGAACTGGATGAGGCTGTGCAAACAAGACACAGGAGAGGTTAGATTTATGTAATCAGTGATCACAGCAGAGATACATTAATCTCCACCTTCAAAACCTTCCGATACATCAAAGCAACCCCTCTTTGCTCCAACCTTGCAAACCTCTGAGTGGCAACCAACATTTTTTCAGGCATAAATGGATAAGGCCACATTCACATATAGGTTCAAACAAAGTTTGGCTATTTGAAAAAAAGAAATGTCCTTAATTGTACTGAATGTGCACTTGTAGTGTACTTCAACTCTTAAAAGACAGTACTGCAGTTTCTTTACTTGCATACAATTATGCATAATTAATTGTTATTATAGTAGTAAGTACATGTAATGTGTAACAAGGACACCTTAAAATAAAGTGTTACCATCTTTTGCTGCACTTAAAAGAAGTGGTATTTGATCCACTGAATTACTTTTTCATCATTACAAATGTGTAATTACACAGAATTTTTAAATGCATTACATACATATTTCAAACGAATGAATGAATGAATGAATGAATGAATAGAAATGGCATTAAATTATATTTTAGTTGATGAGTATTTTCTGCACAACACTTTAACCATATTTCAAAGAAAATGGAAGTTATTATGAAATGACATACAGATGTACTTGAGTCCTACTTTAAGTGGGTCAAAGGTATATTATTTCTGTAGTATGTACTCTTTTTAAAAAAAGTGCACTTCATTTTCGCAAGGGAGTGACTCACATCAACATCCGTAAATTTCCTCACATCCCCATCTGTAAATTTTCAAGGCTGAAAACCACATTTTCGGTGAAGCTTTGTTGTGTGAACAAAACCAGACTGGGCAACAATATGCCCGTCATGTCATAAAGTGTGAGAGAGCTGCCCTGAGCTGCACATATGTGCGTCAGATATGAGCTGTGTGTCATCTGAAGGTTTTAGATCTGTCTTGCACCAGAGCTGCTGCCGTCAGTTGTGTGATCTGCACAAGCATCAAATGTTCCGCTTGTTACTCAGATATAAATGCTGCTTTCATATGCAGTCATCATTTACCACATGACACGAGCTGACTGGCCTTTGTGGAATCTGCAGCCAATGAGGATTCTTGCTCAACATTTCAATAGTATGGTTCAGTGTTTGCTGTAAGCTGGTCCTGCGGTGTCCTATCAGAGTTCCTTTGAAACCCTCCACCTCCCCCAGCTCCACTTGTCTAAATCTGCTATGGGATTTATCTATGACAATTCCTGAGACAACAGCATATCTTACATGTTCAAAGCAGCATGTCTGTGAATCTACTGGCAGTAGCAAGTCCATACCTTCTCTGCAGCAGTGTGTGTAACAGATCTACCCTGCCAAGACAAATAAATTAATATTGTCGTGTTATTAGCATGTTAAAAACTATTTGAGAGTTGTTATGATTAAAATCTACATTTGTCTTCCAAACATGCATGAAAGTCATACAGACTTGAAAATGCATGATGACAAGTAAATGAAACATAATTTCATTTCAACTGTTCCTTTAACTCTAAATCAAAGGCAAGACGTCCAGGATTCTATGTGTTTTGGTCTCTGCAGGACAAGTAAAAACAGAAGGTGATGAATGCGATAAGGAGCTCTGTGTTATTGATTTGTGTGGTCTGCCTAGTTTTAGAATGCATTAGTCTTGAAGAACCTGGTAATCATCTTGTTTTGAAGTGGTATTTCACTTTGAAATATTTTGAGACATACATCTGATTATGTGCCATTGATCACTGAGCTGAATTCAAAGTCCTTCTAGCCTTAGATTAATACATTCTGCTTTCCATTTATTTTAGTGACTAACACTGGCCCTTTTTAATAACTTCCCCACCTCTTTGCTCAGTTTTTCTATCTCTCAATTTCTCATATTCTTTCCCACTCCATATTAATAAACGGAAGCTATGTTATGATCCAGTACACTCAAACTATTTGAGCAGTGGAGACATCAAAGCTGCTGGAGTTGTAGTATGTCACCCGATTGCATCAGGATTGGAGACTGAAAGACCACCCCTTCAGCCCATCGTGTTCCTCAATATACTGGAAGTATTACAAAAAAATCTTCAAACATCAGCAGTCCCTCTATGTGACGGCCTGGTAGGGACATATTTCTTAAAGTGAGAGGAAAGAAAGGAAGCTGATCAATGTTTCAAACTAAGTGAAAGTGACAGTAAGTTTGGGCAGACCATTCCAGTGAAAGCTTGCTACTAAGTGCCCATAACTAACTACAGAACGTTCACAAATGTGATGCCACAAGCCTTGCTAACTTTGACAAATCCACTAAACAACACTGGCCTTTTTGTAATATGGCTTTTTCTCAGGTGGACTGCTGAAGAATTAACCATCCCTTTGAAAAAAAGTTGGTTTTAAGAATTATTCATAAATATATTAAGCAGAACAACTGGGATTATAAGAAATGTTTCTAAACCTAACAATTGTTTTGTGTCCATTCCAGACAAGATGCTATTATAAAGAATAAATGCAAAGGAAAAATATGAAATGCAAAGAAAACACAAATAATAAAAAAGAGAGGAACAAGTGATAAAGCTAATGAAGAGAAAGAGAAACGGACCAAATCTGCATAAAAATCTATAACGCCTACAAAATGAGTCAGACACCACAGCAAAAGCCAAGGGATATAATAAGAAGAGCTTTATTCAGCAGGCTGACTGTGAATAGTTTATAGAAAGGAACAAACGAAAAATTCATAATGACTGTAAGTAATTACCATAAACTCTTGGCAAATCTCTTGTGTGTGGTCTCATCAAGTGCTTGATGGATGCTGTGATGATTTTGTTTATTGAACATTGCATTTCATTGAAAGAATGAAAAAATATGTTTATAATTTGTGATGCTGTGGTTCTTAACAAGCATTGTGGCGGTTAATAATAATGAGGCAACAATATGCAGGATCCAGGTCCATGCCTGCGGTTGCAACACTCATGTTGAGATGCAATTAAATACAGCCAGGCTAATTTAAATATTTTTCAAGGTGAAGGAATACTATATTTTTCTCGGTTGTTATCAAACAACATTTTTTGGAAAGCTTAAAAAAGACCCCGAAATTAATTACTATTTCCGCTTAAATTCAAGAATAACTACTCAATTCATATGGTCTATTCTAAACTTCTCAGTGTTACAGTGATGCTTCAGACCAGGAATTTGCAGAAAATGAAAACAAATGGACATACAAAACTTCTGATGCAATTTTACGTGCGCTCTTGCCAATGTAGACGCAGATACACACTTCAAAGAGCCGGGGGGTTACAGATCTAGAACAAAAGCCTCTAATGATAAGCTGCACGTTCATTAACAGAATGAAAACTCCTTATCCTTTTTGATAGTTCTGGCTCAACAGCCTCAGGGGACATGGCCAAAAACAACATTTCCATCTACAAACTTTTAGCTGTACAAAATGTAATGTTCGCACAGCACAGCAGCTGATGATTGTAGCAGTGAGTTTATGAAAAAGGGAAATCTAGCATTCATGCAGAAGATGGCAAAGTCAGGAAATGTGAGTTATTGTGCACTTTTCCACAAAAACTGTGGATAGATATGGAAAATAAGGACGGGAAATGTAATAAAAGTGGTAAACAGCTGACGATACTAAAAACAGAAATACATCAAAGCATTGGATGGGAGAGGAAATAGATTTAAAAAATGAATACAGAAGCAGGCACAGAAAGAATTTCATTTCAAGTTGATGTACTGTACAATAATATGGAAATCTGTTTTAACTTCCATTAACTCTATAATATCAAATGTTACAATTTAAATACATTTAAAATACACTTGTATAAATTCAGTTTTCTATTCAAATTATGAAGTCTAATAAAACGTACAGTTCAGCTCTTAACTTACATGGACAAGGCAATCCCACAATGCACTAAACCAATCTAATTGCAAATATCAATGTATCAATCAATCCAATATGGCAGAAAAAGAAAGACACATTTCTAAATTAAAATGAATTACAATTTATGTAGTCTGTGTATTGTATTGGGGAAAGAGATAACATGAACACTGCATTTATATCTACCAATGAGTACACTATAAGATTACTGGACTACGTTTTGCAAGAAAATACTATTTCAGTCTTTCTTCTTTAAAATGTCATGTTTAATTCAACGAGTTAGTTGCTGTTTCTTTGTAATTAGTTGTGAAATTTCCTAGCAATTTGTAATAAATAAAAATGATTTTTTCCTCAGTGTACTAGGATTACCTCTTGACACAGTTTGGCTGAGTCACCAGGTGTATTTAAAGTTTCTGGCAACAAGCTCTTCAGCAATATAATAAACAGTCTTGTCAGAATGTAGAATTGCACATGAATCATGCGTGGTTGGTCTTTAGAAAGCTCCTTGACAAATAACTTACACTGTATGTTCAGCCTGAGAAGTGTTTCCATAAGATAGTAAATTCCTTCTTGGTCATTAGGGAGAAAGGCTTACAACCTAAAAACATCAGCGAGTTCCAGAGATCTTTAAGAGATGCAAATTTGTCAACATTTCATTCCAAGATGTAGGTCCCTATTGCTTCTCTCCCTTTAGCTAAAGGAATGTAAAATGAAATTTAAATGCCTAGAAGCTGCATCTAAGGCTTTTCCAAAAGCTTCGGAAAAAGATTTACAAGTGCTTCAATTTCTTAAGAATCCAGACCCTTCATTACCATATCTTGAACAGAAATAGGGCTATGAGTCAAGTATTGAAAGAATGTAATCCCAAAATTCAGAAAATCCAGTTAAAGCCTTTAGCTTTTTTATTGAAGAACACTAACTCCTACCTGAAAGAATTATGAGCTGTTGCTGATAAATGTGGTTCTGCAGATATGGATGCACAATGCCAATTTCTAAGATTGATAGAAAACAACGTGACATCAAGCCACTTAAATGAAGGAACACTTTACCAAAATGTTATTCCAAACCTGTATTAATTTCCTTCTTGTGAAATGGTTATTTGGAAGTGTATTCAACAAAATGAAACTGAATGAGGGCCAAAACCGGCCTTAATAATTTCAACTCACTGACTCAATCAGTAACTATCAGTCACAACTGTTAACAACCATCAGGAGCAGAAGATCAGCAAAGTTTGGTCTCTTTGAACCTATTCAATATACTAGTAGTGTTTGTGTTACACGTGTAATTTCTACACAACTCTGCAGTTTGCATTTTGTCTGGGTATTTTGAACTTCATGCTATTACACATGCCAGCAAACGATGCAAATTAAAGGTGTTGCATAAAAGACTGAAGTGAGCAAAAAATGAAGAAACGTCAATTTCCCCTTGTTGTTACAAGCTGTAGGCCTGTATTTCTTTCAGAACTCAAAAACCCAAGCCACTAAATCAGAATACATACTGACACATGCTGCCTCCAGGCATATATTTATCATTCATAGCCATAGTAAACTTATTCTGTAAAACTGAATTTCATCCAATATTTCTTTGTGCAAACTATACATCACTGTTCCCTTAATCCAATAAGTATTACAATGCTTACACACACTCTCCTTACAGTAGACACACTGCTTTATGTAAACCAATTTACCAACAAAACCCCTATGAGAGACGCTGCTCCTCAGTACTGCATTAAAATAATGAGGGTGGTTTAGGCATTTTAGAGTCAGGCTTGAGCTACTGCAGATAAATGAAAATCCATTTCAGAATAGAATAATGAGTATATGCCATGATCATCTTTGAAGCTGTCTAAGGGGAGAAACATGCTCAAATGGATCTTGAAATATATCTTTGGTGTTATTTTTATTCAAGAGCACATTGTAGCAAACTGTTAATTGTTAACAGTTTGTCACTGTTATAGTACAAAGAGTGATTAAAACAAACTAACTATAAACAAACAAACAAAAAAAGAACAACTGAGAAGGACACAGTCAGACACTCAAAGGAAATATGGTATGGCTAATTTAAAAGTCAGAGTTGCATTAAAGCTGCACTTTGAAACAAATGATAATCAAATAGAATTATTCAAAAATAGTAGATATGAAAAAGCATTGGTAATTAGATTTTTTTTTTTTTAGATTATGTTTGCATTTTAAATGAAATGGCTACAAGTCACAGTTTTGATCAAGAAAATGAACAAGTGTCTGAATTCATATTTAATAAATGAATGCTTTCCAAAAAGTAATTAAACCTGAAATTATTCATTGCACTATTTTTATTTTTATTTTATGTTTATTTTTAAATTACTGCAATTGCTTTAACTTTAATTATTCTTTTGATTCGAACAGAAAAATAATTTAGGTGCAACAGGCTCTGAAAAAGTTGTTTTTGGAAGAGAAAACTTCTACACGCTTTAATTGCATTCAGAGTCATTTTACTGAAGACGCAATGCAAATGATGCATCCAAATATACAAATTCAATTTCATTAGCAACGCTTAATTGACCGGGTTGAGTTGGAATTTTGCCCGGCTGATATCATTTTATACTCAGCTTCCATGAAACTCATAACACAGCGCAGGTTCCCGTGAGAGAGCTTCACACATGCTCTCTAAAGCTCAAAGCTACAAAGCTACTTTGCCATTCCACTGTTTAATTTGCCTTTTCAGTATGCCAGTCAGTGGGTGGCTGAGCCTTAGAAAGGAGTGCAAATTCACTGCTTCCTGTGAAGTTTCCCAATACCCATTATAAATTCTGATTCATGCTCGCTAATTAACTGATTTAGAGTTTACATGTTCATGTGATCTATAAGGGGAATGTGGAAAAGGATAGACACGTTTGCCTTAATGAAAACACTCAAGCGTGTGGCTTGAATCTATTTCAACTTTCCCCCCATGGAATACACAGATTTGGTGCGTTGGAGGGATTCTTTGAGAATTATCAGAAGGTGTAATGTAGGTCCATAGCATTGGTAGCAACACAGGCTCATTGGAAATAGGTGCTTGTGGGGACACTTCTGCAATACTGATATTACTTACCTTACTGCTGCGATTCATATGTATAGGCAGTTTTGAGGAAATGTAGATAGAGCCACATATTTCCACTGAACCTGGGTAGGTTTCTGTAGACCACAGTTCTAGCAGTTCCAGCATCATGGGTTTGATCTCCATGCTTGAGTACTGCAGGCAGCCTCATACTTTTTGCAACATTGTCTTCCACTGTCTCAACATAGAGGTCAACTCAACTCAGTCACAGCAGGAGTCCTCTCACACTTTGATGTTATAGAGAACACAGGAATCTGTGCTTCATCTAATGCTTTGAGCTCTTCAAAGATGTCCAAGAATGTGTCAGTTTCATTTAAAATCCAAATATGTAAAATAAGGCGCGAGGTACAGAAAGTTCGAGGTACAGTGTGGTAAGATTATGACAACGATGCAGGGCTGTTTCAAAAATTTTGCACAATTTGTCTCATCTGACATCATTGTGATCAATATTTAATATTTAATGGCTGCAACCCCTGCGGAAAAATTATGAAACTGAAACACCACACATTCACTTCGGAAAACAAAAGCCTCCCATTGACTCTGCTGTATGATTTATTGCTAGTAATTAATCTGTAAATCTCACCGCTCTCATGAACTTTCTTTATTGGTGCTCAGTGCTCTGCCAAAACAGAATTGGATGAATTGCCCTAATATTTTGGATTAGAGAAAAATTTAATGAGTTTTCATTTGCTTGCAATTAATGTAAAAGACACACTGGCTTCATACACACTGCTAAATACAACTGGCATTCCTCTAATGAGCATTTTCTCATCACGTTCTGTACATAGAGTTTGTTGTTTATGGGACTAACTACATTCACTTCCGAAAAAAAAAAAAGCATAGGTAGCAAAAACACAATTCTCATTACACCCACGTATTGTGTACAGAATCGAACTGAACAGCTAGTTGCTAATGCAGTGACGCCACTCTCTTTAGAGCACTGACTGCTCATCTGAGATGCTGGGCTAGAAAATCAGAAACAGAAGTACGTGTCTTGACTCTGTAGCGTTGGTTCTTCCATCAGCCCTGTGGTTTAAGGGTTGGCAATCTATACATTACCATGGAAAGGTGCATGCAGTTTGAAATATAGTATCTAACAAGCACTTAGTTTGTTTTTAAAATAGGTCTGGGCGAAAAACAATATCATATGATATGATAAAATGTATGGCGATAATGATGACAAGCTATGGATATTTTTGCTCTATATGGATTAAATTTGCAGGTTTTGGCCTGTACATCAAAGTACATTGGCATTTCTTAACATGAAGTTTGAGTTAATAAGAAGAAAGCTCTAGAAATAAGAATAAGTAGGTGGTTTGAGTTCCTTAAAGTCCTATATTATGGGTAATGAAAGGTTCATATTTCGGTTTTGGGAATCCCCAACAACAAGTTGATATGCATGCAAGGTCAAAAAACTCTTTCATTGTCTTATAATATGCATGAATTTTTACCTTATTTGCTCAACGACTCCCAAACGATTCGCTCAACGATTCATTTTTACAAACCTCTCCTTGTATGACGCTAATATGCGGTGATTAGTCCGATTGGTCGATTTCATTTCCATTTCATCATGCCTGTAATGCCATCATGCTGCTTTGTGTACAGCGTTACCGGGGAAACAGCTATTTTTGCCACTCCAAAAGCCAAACCTAGTGTAACAATATGCTAATGTTTCATGTTGACGTCAACACGAAACAGCTTGGGATTCGTTTTGAAAATGATTTGTTTCAATGATTCAGAGTCGACTCTTTCTTTTGGGAGACAATAACTTTATACACGGTCCACTTTCAGATTTAAAACTTTGCAGGATGTTTTCATTCACTGTGTTGCATACTGCATGAAAGGCAATTTTCAAAAATCCGTAATAGGGGCACTTTAAAAGCAACAAAACGCAGATAAATGCGGTCTGCAAAACATGTTGTTGCTCAATGCCAAAAATCACAAGGCACAGAATCATAACCTTTTCTATCTCCTAAAAAGGTACCATCCCAGTGACCATAAATTTGGGGGTATTTCACATTTTTTGAAAAACCTACTTTTGCGAACTAGTCCTAGGTTTTTCACTCGATTCACCGTCGCAAAGGAAAGCCAAATTTTTTGAAAAGGGCAGGGCCACTTTTAGTAAAATGCCTATAACTTCACCAAACTCAGAACACTTATGTAAGAGCTCAACCTGAGGTCACAGGAAAAACAAATTGCAGAGCGGGAAAAAACAACAACAACAAAAACAATACATAAAAATGTCTATAACTACACAACCATTTGTCCTATCAGCATGACAATTGGTGTGCTTCGTCTTGGTCCAAAGTGCCCTAAGTGTCTATGGGGACATTAGCGTATCTAAAAAAAACATGTCCGTCATTGGCCAATGAAATTTGAGCACCTGTTAGACAAGGTTAATGGAGGCTGATCGGAACGAAACTCGGTGGGCTTGTTTGACTTACGGGCCCAAAGGCCTGAGAGAAATTCGAAAGAAAATGGCCACTGGGGGGATGATATTGCATTTTTCAAGGGAGTAAATGATTGTACGCATGCACAATATTTGTATCATATGACAGAACTCCTCATTCCGGACAACTTTGCCTCTAGAACCACTGCTGTCAATCAAATTGTTTGTTAAACCTCCTTTTGTGAACTAGTCCTAAATATTTTGCTCAATATGGAGAAAAAACAAACAAACAAAAAAACACTGCAGTACAATTCTCTGGACTCTGGACACAGCTGGTGCTATAACAGTCATAAACATTAAAAAAATGAAAAAATAAAAAATAATATTTCTATGAAATACCTAGATTTGCCAATAATGCTTTGTAAACCATTGATTTAGGTACGTACAGCCTCACTAAATAATATCTAATGTCTTTTTCCTTATATGCTTAAATGCCTTAAGCGCTTGAACCCCGGTAATCACTGCTTGCAGCTATATTGTATTTTGACTTCTTTAACAGTCTAAAAACAGTTTTTTTTTTTTTTTCAGAAGCAAAATGTTGAATGTGTTAAGTTGTCCATTATTCTTACCAACAAGTGGTTCTTGTTCTAACCAGGCAAATGCAGCAGTTGTTTTGTTGCACTGCTGGGCGCTTTTCTCCAGAGGCAGATGGGACAAATGTGCACTGGGTAATTGCAAGAGAAACACTTGTTCCTACTTCAGAACGTATCGTCATTGTCATCAATGCAACTGAAGTTTTTTGGCTAGCAGCCGGTGCCTGTTAAATTTCCTGTGCACGTTTTCACTCTCACTTTCACAATCACTCATGTTCATGATCTTTAACCAAAAACCAAAGCGCAAAAAGCGGAACAAATTAGCTCAATGCTTGTGAACAGAGCTCTTTTCGTCCGGCTCACACTGCCAGTGCTGCTGGTCCCAGAAAAAGGAAATTGGCATGAAGAAAACAACACTTTATCATATTCCTATCCATTTTAAATGTTTAAAAGTGGAGAGAGTGCTTCACACTTGAAGTGGCTGGCTGAGGGTAATGGCATATGACAGGCTTCAGCAGCTGCCTGATTTTTATCTTTAGCTGAAGACACTGTAAGCAAATTAGTTTTAATGCAATCTACATTCTTTGCCTCTCTGCTTTCATTCTCTCTTTCTTTCCTTTTTTTTCTGCATAGTTAGATAGCAGATCATAGTAACCTCATAGGGGTTTCTTTCATCTGTGCTACAGAGTTGCAAAGGCCTTTGAATGAGAAACTTTGCATCTTTGACATATAATAAGCCTTATCATCTAATCTCCTCCACCCTTTTATCCTTTTTTTAGAACTTTATGTATTTATAATACAGCTAGTGTGATTAAGCCTCTGCAGATGATCTAGAATATGGAGGGAAATCTCGTTTTTAATCAGCCAATGATGGCCTAAGCAACGATTCTCTCGGCCCCACTCTTCTGCTGTCTACCTGCAGTGCCCAAATTAAATTCAGGGATTTGAAGTTGGCGTTCAGAACTGCCGCTGGATCAGTACCCTGCTTCTTCAACACAATCCCATAGGTCCCTCCCATCCTCTGTGGTCAGTGAGTGAGCAGCACCTGGTGGTTCCATCACAAGGTACAAAATTGCTGCTTAGAGAAGAGATGGCTATGGGCTCATGCTGTACTCATCCATCCCTACAACAGCAATGAAGTTATAATAACATTTAAGGTAACACTTTAATTCGATAGTCCACTTTAGACATTTTACTAACAATAAGTAACTTTGCAACAACATGTCAACTAGCAGTCATTAGAGTATTAGTAGACTGTCTGCTTAATATCTTCTAACACTTTATTTTGATGGGTCCACAACATACAACATACTGACTATGAGAACGTTTGCAAGTATATGCCAACTTATTCTACTAACCCTAAACCTACCCTACTGAGAGTTAGTAGACATGTAGCTGCAAATTAATGAGAATTAGTTGACATGTAGTTGACATGTAGTTACAAAGTTATTTATAGTCAGTAGATTGTCTAAAGTGGACTATCAAAATAAAGTGTAACCAAATTTATTAAATCAATTTAGACAAACTGAAGTTAACCAAATAAATAAATACATTTATACATGACTGCAGCAGTTTTACAGGGTCTGATCTGTGCATACACTCTAAAAATTAAACTATGGTGTACTTTAGGTGAAACATTTTAACACTTAAAAATTTTGTATAAATAAATAAATAAATAAATAAACAAACAATTGCATACAACAAACCTGTGAAATCGATGAAATGTAGCATGCATTATGTAACATACATTATGCAAATGTACTACTACTACTACTACTACTAATCTGAAGATATGATTAACTACATTTAGTACCGTGGGCAAATTAAATTGAGTAATGGTTCCTTAAATATGTGAGCAAGCTAATTTAACAGATTACAAATTGCCCTATCTAAAATATGAGTAGTGCAACTATTTAAATTAATTTTTAAAGTCATGGGTAACATCTTATTTTACATTGTCCTTCACCCTAAAAAATGCTGGGTTAAATACAACCCAGTGCTGGGTAAATATTGGACAGACCTAAATAAATAAATGCCCAACCTTCTGGGCAGTAACCCAACCGCTGGGTAAAACAACCCAGTTGCTGGGTTCGTCCATACTTTACCCAGCACTGGGTTATATTTAACCCAGAACTTTTTAGAGTGTTGTTACGGGTTACACGTACTTGCTATTATAATAACAATACATTAAGGATAATTACATGCAAGTAACCCTAACCCAAACCCTAGCCCTAAACATAACCATATAGTAAGTACATGAAGTTAATTAATATTACTCAGTACTTCAATGTATAATTACACTGTAACAAGGACACTTTAAAATAACGTAACCAAGTAATGTATCTGATTACATTCGATTAAAGCAGGTTAACCTTACAGTAGTATTCAACACTGATTACTGTCAGACTTTGAAAATTCTTCATCACCTGAATTAAGATTATAATAATTTAATTTTAAAACACAGCCACCACAAAATCAGACTTACTTTTAGATCATTCTGAGGTGAAATACAGATTTAAAACCATAACAAGAAATAGTTTAGCAGCTATGATACTGTTTTTGAAATCAAATCTTTGCATAGATATGACAGGAAACACTGACATCTAACAATGGCTTGGTATAAATAAATAAATAAATAAATACATCAGATGTAATTGTTAACATTTTTATAAGTAACTGTAATTTAATTACACATTTTTTGTCAGTAACTGTAACTGATTACAATTAAAATTTATTTTGTAATTAAATTACACAATTTATTTATGTAACTAGTTACTTCCCAACACTGCTGTGCACACACACAGTTACTGCTGCCATGGAGATAAATATAATAAATAAATAAAGGAAGCATACAAGCACTGAGAAAAATAAATATATAAATAAATAAATATGTATGTATGTATGTATTTTAATAAATATGGTGTAGCACTATGCCAGCAAAAGTAGCTCCTAGTTCAAATGTGTTGGTTAGTGAATAAGTCAAGTTTCTGTGTTTTAGTTCCTTCTTGTCAGATTGGATTATTTTATTCATGTATGTTATGTTATGTTTTGTTTTGTTGCTCAATTACTGATTAATATAATCAGGTGTCTGACAAATCTGATGTGTCATGTCAAGTTGTAAGCCGATCAGGTTCATGTCTAAAGTTGGCAGATGTTCCTCCGTGTATCTGGATCAGTTTTCTGTCTAAAGCTGGATCACTCACTCAAGCTTTCAGCCTGAAGCACAATTTCCTATCAAAGTAAGAAACAAAGTCCCACCTAATCTCAATAATGATCAAGGCTTGGCTGTTTATCTGTCAAGATCCTGAAACGAAAACATCAGTCAAAAGCTTTAGTCAGGTATTATTTGCCCAAAGGAGAAGCGTTGTGTGATATGTGTTAGAATTAGATTTGATTTACAATCCTTTGTCAAGTGATGGTTTATCCACAGTGTCAAATGTAATCTTTTTTTTTAACCCACACTGAAGCCAAGGTTACATAATGGAGAGAAAGTGAAGAAAGCTTAGAGCCTTTTTTTGTCTTTTTCTCAATTATGTGACAATTCATATTCAGTCACATCAGGGGATGACAGTGTCTTTTACATTGATACTATTGTAGCATCACCAGTTACCCAGCATGCAGGAGCATGCAAACTCCAGCTACATTTAAATAATTTTGCAGTAAACTTATTTATAATCTGACAAATGGTTTCTATTCCAAATAAAGTCTATTCTTAGAACATTTACATTTATTTATTGCTGTTTAAAATAGTAATATTTGAATAGAAATGTGCTAAAACTTATTGACCCTAAACATTTGAATGGTATGTACAGCCTGCATGATTACCATTATGAAATATATAATACTGGAATGTAGTTGCCAACCGAACTACATGATGTTGGTACTAGTGAGTTAAAATAAAAAAGGGGGTTAAGTACTTTTTTAAGGCCACTATATCTATTACACATAGGGCTTAGACAATAGTGAGATAAATTCCTTTTCCACAATCCTCACTGCCAAGTAGACATTCTGCAGTAGGACACAAATATGCATAAATAAAACCACACAAAAAAAAAAAAAAAAAAAAAAAAAAAATACACATGCACAGATGAGTAATTACCTCAGCTATGGGACCTTCATTTATTGAAGCACTGAGTTACTCATTTCTAATTTCAGACAATATCTAATTTCAGACGATATGGAGTACCCAAACACTGAAGATAGGTAGGAAAATAGAATACACTTCTTTGGTGGCCTTATTAAAAAACCCCAGAGAGAGGGATATAATATTATTGCCAGACATTTTGTAGCTATTTGACTCATGTCTAAGCCAAACTAAGAAAAATGATCAATCTGTACAAGAATTTGAACAGTATTTACAACATTATTACCTGCAAACTTGTAATCCATGTTGTAAATGTTTAATTTCTTGCACAGACTGATCATTTCGATTCATAAGACCTCTATATATCACCAGGAGCCACGGGTATTAATTTTGACTATCAAGTAGCTGCTGACTTGCATCTTATGAATCAGCAGGGACCACGGTTTCAGCTAAAAACCTCTTATCTTGGATGGCCTGCAAGTTTTTAGTTTTGGGTGAACTACCCCTTCCAAGTTTCACCTGTTATGGACATCTCAACCAATCAAAGGTCAGAATAATAAAATAATCTGTTGAAGAATCACGTTCAAAAAATATATACATATTTTTCCATTGGGTTAATGGTGTTATTCATAAAGTTTAAAAGCTTGAGTCCATGTTTACTCTTTTGTGCTCTACCGAAGTCTGGAATGACACAAGGATGAGTAAGTGATGATATAGTTATTTTATTTTTAGTGAAATAATCCCTAGCAGGGCCTTGACATTAACACCCGCCAACCTGCCACATGCGGGTGGATTTCAGCTGTAGCGGGTAACACGGTCACTCCCACTGGCCACTCTGGCGGGGTGAATTTTATACTCAGTAACAGAGCTCGACATTAATGCTTGTGTGGGACATTTTTTTTGAAGGGGCAAGTGAAAGAAGAGAATTACTTGCCTGAGCGGACAACTAATCTGATTAAAACATCTAATTAGGGAAGCACCGACATTTAGGCGAGAATGATTCTGATTTTATTTCGGCAATTTGGATAATCAACAGTAACAAGTCTGCGCCAGTTGAGGCTCACGCAGCCTGTATTTTAAAACAATCTCATGAAGAAATAAAAAAAAAAAGTGAATGCAACTGCACACAGAAGAAACATACTGCATAAAAATAGCCTAGTTAAGCAACATGACACGACCAAGAGAGTGCCGTTTTCTCTGAAAACTACGATTGCACATTTGACATTGATTTTATACAAAATATGCATTTTAGTACACTAGTACATTGTCAACATTTACTGTTTTTGCTTGATTTGGTTAACTAAAATAGTTCAAAACAAAGATCACATCAAAACAGTCACACATCTCTGAGTAACAGCAGTGTTTAATTACTGAATGATTCTGCGTTTTTGAATTAATCATATGAGTCAATGATTCAGGGGTCCAAATAAAGACAAGCACTTGCTTCATTCTTGAATGAATCAGCCATCTGAACGAATCATTTGACTCACCTCAATGACTCCCTTGTTAAGACAGTCACTTGCTGCCACCCACTGGCGGTTTACTTTCGTATTTCAAAGTAGCTTATCTTTGCACTGTTTCCAAAATTTCATATTTGTATATTTAAAAAAAAATATATAAATAAAATAAAATAATAAAATAAATAAAAACTGATTTAAAACACCAAGCTCATAACATTATTTGTTATATTATAATTTTGCAGTGTAAATGCATTCATGCTACATTTCAGCTTCACTGAACTGTGTAAATGCATCTAAATTCCGCTTCAGCTGCTTCTGTTTCTTCTGCAGTGGAAAGTACAGTATTGTTAATACTGATTTCATTTGATTGGTAACAGCCCTATAGTGTCTTATTATATAAAGTGAAATTACTAATAAAATCTAAGAATGTGATAAGAAAGATGACGCATGAATTTAATACTGTTAGGGAAAACTGGCCTTTAAATAGGCAAAACATGACCTGAAAATCAATTTAATTAAATTTAGTATGCAATAACTTTAGTCATATAAAATGTGATTTCCCAAAAACAAAATTGTGGCCAGTGAAAATGTTACACCAAAAGTCCCTACACCAGAACAAGATGCAGAAAATGCCCTTCACTTTCACCTTTTCTGCTCTTCCATCATTTTCACCAAAGGTGTTTGCTTCATCTTGCTGTTGCAACAGTAGAAGCTCTTAAACTATTTTTTTTTCTGCTGCCTTTTCCTCACTATTCGCAATTTCAGTGGGAAAAACTCAGCAGGGAAGATGTTTTACATGTTTGAAATATGTAATTAGAGTTTGAGGAGATCAGAGAAAAGAGAAAGTGAGAAAATAAAAGTCAAGCTCTATGTAAGGTTTTCTAAAGTGCTTATGTTCTACAGGGCACTCACTAAGGGAAGCACCACACATGCTATTGCAATCCATCTGAGGTTAGAACGGAAGCCCTTTCAAACATTCACGTAATCTCTCCCATCACGCTGATGCATAAATAAAATACATTGTTTTATGTTTACACAGAACTAGCATAAGATAAGACTCCAGAAGGACTCCTCAGCAAACTTACGGCTAGCTTTGAGGTCTGTTCAGTGGCTCTTGACAAGATGAGAGTAGAACCATGGAAGGAAAACAGAAAGAAACAAAGGGGAAAAACATAAAGTAGTATTGTCTTTAGATGTATAATTTACTGAATATAGCTGTTCCTTTGCCTAGATGTGCTTTAAAATTAATATCAAAGCCATGGACCCATGGAAGATGACAGGTGATGCTCTATCGTGTGAGAAGAGGCCTTTTCCGTTTATTAAAAGACCTCACTACAAAGGTGCAACATCAGGCTTTCATCCTAATTAATAAGCATGGCAAAATTGAGAATTCACAAACTTTCAAGTGATGGACAAATGTTGAAAAGATGAAATGACTTTGAATCGTGTAAAAGTTCAGAGATCTCATCCATTTCAAAAGCTCACTGCTGAGACAACATCTGAGTAATTGCCTAATCTGAAGTTATGTTTGCAAAAATAATTCCGTGATTCCAGCAATGGAAAGTAGACACAAAATATTAATGAATATAGAGAAATTTTCAATGGAATCGAGAATTTTAAAATATTTAATGTCAAACATTCATGCAATGGATGGAAATTAAATGGGGTAAGTGTGAAAGTCTATTGTGTTACAGCACACTTCATAAGCTTTTATAATGGCACATTTAAGCATTACCTTTACATTTTATCAATATGAATTTCTGTCTTCTGCTGAATACTATTTTGAAGAATGCTGGTAACCAAACAGCTTCTGGTCCCCAATTGACTTCCATAGTTTTTTTTTGTTTTTGTTTTTTTGGAACTGCTTGGTTACCCATATTCTTAAACATGTCTTCTTTTATGTTCAACAGAAGAAAGAAACTCACACAGGTTTGGCAAAGCTTAAAGGTGAGTAAATGATGATGATAGAATTTTTGCTATCTCTTTAAGTGCCTTACTAGTAATCAACATTATGTTACAGATCCTGTCAATACAGCTTAGCCTCTATTGACCATAAAACATTCCTTTAACCCCAGACTCCTCTAAGGGCCCTGTCTGTGTAATAAGTGGACTGTAATTTACTTTCAATACAAAGGATTAATTAGTTATTGGTTATTTCAACAAAATGCTAATTTATAAGACAGTCAGCATGAAATTACAGCGTACATTAATTTGTGCATAAGCAAACATTGCATGCTACTTCTAGGAGTACCCAAATTGACCTGCATGTTAAGATTTACCTGCTAAGATTTGCACTACTTTTCAAAAGTTCGGTAACACTTTAGTATACCAACCGATTCTCCCTCTTAACTACAGTAGTTGCTTATAAGCATGCCTATTATTAACATATTGGCTGTTTATTAGTACTTATAAAGCACATATTCTGCATGACCATATTCTATATCTGTAAACAACTACCTTTCTATTAATAAGCAGCAAATTAGGAGATTGCAAAAGTAAAAAAAAAAAAAAAGTCGTAGTTAATGGCTTGTTATTAGTGAGAATTGGACCTTAAAAGAAAGTGTGACCAAAAATGCAGTATCAGTAAAAACATTTTTTTCTATTTTTTTTTTAAGAAATGTATATTTTCATTCAGTGAGGATGCATTAAACTGATTAAAAGTGATGATAAAGACTTTTATAAAATTGTATTTATTCATTCATTCATTCATTCATTATGCTGTTCTTTTGAACATTCTATTTATCAAATAATCCTGAAAGAAATCCATGAAACAACAAATAATGACCAGCGCAACCAGGGCCGTCCTTTGGGCGGTGCAACTGGAACGTGATTGTGAACGGACCGAGGGGGACCCCCCGCCTCAACCCAACCCAACACCCAAGTGCCACCCCCCACCCCCGGAACATGATATCAAACGGACTGAGGGAGGACCCAGTCCCTACCTCGCACAGGGCCCCACGTCAGCTAGGGATGGCCCTGAGCGCAACAACAGTAACAGTAATAATAAGATGTGTTTCTTTAGAACCAAATAATTAAGCAATTTTTAAATAATTGCTTACTCTTGCTTTAAACATAATTAATTTAAATCCCTTAATGGAACAATGCTGGCCAATATTTAAATATTGTAATTGCCTTTGAATGCTCAGATGTGTGCAACACTACAATATAGCTAGGTGTAAAATCTGGAGGATCACTTGTATCTTGTTATTGTGATAAGCACTGTACACAATAAATAAATAAAAAATACTTAAAGGATCACGTGACACTGAAGGCTGGAGTATTATCTGCTAAACATTCATCTTTGCCACCACATGAACACACTGCAAACATTAAAATATAAAGCAATTATTTTAAAGTGTGATAATGCTTCACAACATATACTGTATTACAACTTTACTGTGTGTTTATCAAATAAATACAACCTCAGCTCACATAAGAGACTTCTTAAAATATTACCTTTTACCAAACTTTTGAATGGTAGTGTATTGAAAATAGGTTTTCACGAGGAAGTCTATACCTGGGGAAAGATATTCATTAGCATTCTCATGCATCTCAACAGTATTTGCAGCAGATAGGGGAAATATGAAATCTATTCACGCACAGGAGCTCTCCAAAATATGGTCAGGTACTGATAAACCATCTACCAGGGGTTAGCAAGCCACCATTGGCACGCACAGCAAGTAATAGCGAGAGGGAAGAATAACTGTATCCTTTATTGAGCTGTTCAGTTCAGAATTGAAGTACCTCACACCAGTCTACTATTCTAGCAATCATTCTACATAGTCAAGCAGCTTGTTTTATTTAGTTATGAGCTCAACAGGAAGCCAAACACTGTATATGCTGTATATATATATATATATATATATATATATATATATATATATATGTTTTTACAGAAGTGAGGACAAAACATTGGCGTGACCCACTGTGTGGTGCAAATCAATTTGGCCAGCTCTGTACTTTCAGTGGGTCCACTTTGTGACAATTCCAGTGAGGCTGAACGCTTGATAGCTCACAGTTCGTTCTGTTATATTTGTTGCTTTTAGCTTTCAGAGCAGCACTTGTTTCAATTACCACTATCAATAATGTTTTCAAAACAGCATACATGGTCCCTCTTTTCTGGGAAATCAAGGTATGAATGACTTTCTGGACATTAAACTGTTATAGAAGGTGTTTTAATATTGTCTACACAGTGTTCTTGCTATTACTGTGGTTGTGTGGTTTCTTCTGTTACCCCTTAATCCAAATACATGCTGCTTTTTTTTTTATGTATCATATATCATGCGGCACAGAGTTTTGTATTGTAATGGGCTGCCACATAATTTGCATGGATTTTGTATTGTGCTATATGATGCATTGTTTCACCACCCCATTTGTCTGTGTGCTGCTTTTGTCTCGCATCCACAATCTAACCTGGACCACAGTAATGCACAATAACACAGCAGGGGTTTCTGCTCCATTAACTGTTATTAACACCTGTTTAAATGCTCAACATGCATAAAGCAAGCATTTGTTTTTGTGTGAAGTGATGTGGATGTGGTTAGGTATTGCATTGTGACACATTTTTTAAATGAAATTATCATGGTGCTTCGAAAGGTGTGTCAGCATCCTAAAAGAATCAACATGTGCCACAGTGTTTAGCAAAACACACACGCCACAAACCAATCACTGTTTTCTCTCTGGTGTTTGGTCTAACTCCTCTCTCACTGGTTGATCTAATTGCCAAGATGAAATGCATCAATTTCCTGCAGGAATTGAAAAAGCAGCTTTAATTCTTTTCATGCATTCTCCAATCCTGCGTCCCTCTAAAAGCTTCTAAAGTCTGTGTGCTTGGAAAATATTAAGGATACTTTTCAATGTAATACAAAAGTTCAAGGCTTTGTGGAGATTAGTGTCTTTGAGGTTTAATTGCGAAAATCTAAAAAAAAAAAAAAAAAAAAAAAAAAAATCACTCATCACAGGTTATATTCTTGGAAAAGGACTTGTTTAATTCAACTATATTCATGTTTTTGACATTGAGAGGCAAAAGCTGTTGGCTAAAATTGTTTCTTATGAGACACAAAGGTTTCTTTCTCAAATGAGCACTCACTTTCATTTGGCCCAGTGTTATTTTAGTGACAGTTAATATGCTACTGTAAAATAAAATAAAACAAAATAAAAAAAAAAAAATGAATGAATAAATAAATAAATAAATGAAATAAAAAAATAATAATAAAATAGAATTTACATATTAATTAATTTAATTATTTTATATTTAGTTTATGACTGTGTTGTTTTTATTTTTATTTCAGTTTTTAGAACTTTTTTGTTTAGTATTGCAACTTAAACTAAACAAAAGTATTTATTAAATTATTAAATAATTATTTATTGCAGCTTGATTTATTTATTTACTTACTTGTTAATTAGTAATAATAACAAAGTTATATAAATTAAGTATAAAAATTCCAGGATATTATACACTAAGGGTTATTTTTATGGGCCACACACTTGCATTGTTGTTGTTGGGTTTTTATTTATTTATTTATTTATTTGTTTGTTTGTTTGTTTGCTTATCTTTCTTTCTCCACTTTGTCAAGATAAAAAAACTGCCAAGAACACTTCATTCTGTTTCCATTCTGAGGCCAACTAGCTGTTTTTGGATACAAGATATTTATCATTGGCTCCTCACTCACTGGGTTCTGCCTATTTTGGCTAAATACGGTTTGACAAGGTACATTGACTGTAGTAGATTGGTTGATATTTTATGTTTAAATTGCTATTATGGTCAAGTCAAGTCTAGTCACCTTTATTTATATAGCCCTTCATACAGTACAGATTGTGTCAAAACAGCTTTACAGTGATAAACAGGAAAATAATGTTTCAAAGATGCAGACAAAATCAAATTCTGCTATAAAGCAGCTTTTAAAAGAGGACAATAGTAAACAGCCTTTTTTTCAGTTAAAGTCAGCTCATTATTGATTCATTTCAGTTTAATAACTGTGTGAAGATCATCAATAATGGTAGGAACAATTCTTATTACAGAATTTATATGCAGGTCAAAGGGAAAAACTTTTTAATTCAAAAAATTCACTGCACAAAATCGATGTGTTTAATTGCCAGCCCTACTTCTAACTACAAACTATAATTGCACACTATGAAAATCATTTACTATTAATGTATGGGTTACACTTTATTTTAAGGTGTCCTTAGCCCTATTCGGACAGGACTAGTTTTACAGGGGGTCGTTAGAGAAATTTTTGTTTCACATACGTACTTGGTGATTTTAATCCCGTCCGAATCTGCCACGTCTGTGTTTTTCTCAGACAACCTCTGTAATAATTCCAGAGCAAATTACCTACTGTTTTTCAGCAAACTCAGTGATCCTCTGAGAAAACTAATCCCGTCCGAATGCGATGTCTGTGATTTTTTTTTTTCACAATGCGTTTCCTTGTGTGTTTTGGCCAACGTGAATTACCGTAGGCTCTTACCGCGCTCATGTTTGATATATTTTCATCCCGGCAAAGAAATAAATAATGATTAAAAAAAAAGACAAAAATAAAATCAAGAGCCAGATCACGTTCAGATCACTGTTAAGACTGGCTATTTTAATATCACCGTCAGGTAAAATTATTCACGTTCATTTCTGCACTCAATTACATAATGTTTTAATAACATATGTATCTTTATGGAAATTAAACACGGGTTTAATAAATAACTAAAGTAAAATTAAAGTAACCACACATTAACATGGTTTTGCTATACTAGCCATTTAGCTTCACCATAGTATTTGTGTGATTATGGTAATCAATCCGAATGATACGCAATGCACGCATACAGAGCACGTGATCTCTGAAACGCCCAGATGTCCAAAACAGCCCCTCCCACCTCTGTAATAAACACGGAGATGTTAGTCCCGTCCGAATTGGTACATGAAAATCACAGACCTCAGGTGATAAGAATCAAAACTCAAACGTAGTTTAGAAAACTAGTCCCGTCCGAATAGGGCTCTTGTTAGAGTGTAATTATACATACAAGTACCGAGTAATATTAATTAACTACATGTACTTACTATAGGGTGAGGTTAGGGTTAGGATGAGGGTTTGGTTTATAGTTAGTTGCATGCAATTATGCTTAATTTATTGTTATTATAATAGTAAGTACATGAAACGTGTATACCAAGGACACCGTAAAATAAAGTGTTGCCATGTATGTTATACTAACATAATTACCAGTAATTAAAATGGAATTCTGCTTATGCAGTGTCTATAAAATAAAATATTTTCAAATTCTTAATCAGTAATAATACAACTGCTAACAGTGTTTTTTTTTTTAATCATTGACTTTTACACGTGTTTTCTGTGCATAATTTATTACAAATCTGAATAACAAAAACAAAGACCTCATCTTGTGTTGGATGTGCAGTCTAGTTGTTATTAATTGGCATTAAAAAGTGTGTTTAAATATCAAGGGTCATAAACAACGATTACATTTTTTGTCATAATTGTGGGCCCCGGAATAATAAGTCACTGAGAAAATGTAATACTAATTGCACTGAAAATACACAGTTAAAGGTAAGAATCGTGAATTGTTATTTAGATTAATTTTGCCAGACAATTTGAGAGAATGCCTGCAAGTCTTGCTCTTAGCCAAGACCTATTTGCCCCTGCAATTGCACCACTTATGCACTACTTGTTTTCACCATCCAAGATCAGCAATTCAGTGTGTTGTTCATGAATCTTGTGTGGACATTGTCATAAATATATTTTCTTATGCTATATTCACTGAGCAGCTATACAAACATGGCATCGATATACTGTGTATGCTTTAGTGCATAAAACAATCTCAAGCTTGTTACAGTTTAAAATGACATACATAGTGAGGGACTACTATTGGAAATGTTAACAGCTGAGAAAAAGGGAACTATGAAAAGAAAGGAAATATTATTCTGGTGTATGAAAAAGCTGGTAGAGTAGTCTATGTATGGGGACTGATGTAATGTTTTAATTTGAACTTAATTCACTGTATAAATTAGATGCTGTGATGTGAAAAATAGGGTAGGGACTGCAGTGAACAGCATTACAAATTAATATCTGTACTGAGATGTTCTTTAGCAACTACCCCTTTGTTTCACTTTATTGAAGCAACTTTAGATTTAAATAAATTAATTATCAACTTGTGCCCAGCCATGCAAGATTAATTCACATCCCATAGCACTTCGCAATGGAGAATTCAGTGATGAAAAAAGGTTTTGTGGTCCTGACAGTAGTGTGTCCAAATTGGTCTGCATACTGTTGAAACTGGTCCACAGTGTGCTATCAAAACGGCTGGGAGAGTCAAACTCACAGTGTGCTACCCAGTGGCTCATGCAGTGCTGTACAGCAGGACACAGATAATTGGTCCGTGTTACATGGTTCACTTGCGTAGTACAGTTTGACTTCCCTTATTTAAGCGCAGAATGAGAAACGTTGACACAATCATTTAGGCAGAAAAATTACAATACATGTTATTAAATTAGACACCTGAATAGAAAATTTGTAAATAAATCAATAAATAGGAAATTGGTATCTTGTTTGAATCATTTTCAAAATAACTGAAAATGTACTGTATATATTAATATAAAACATATACATAAAAACAGTAATACAATGCAACATTTTTAGAGCAAAGCTAAATTTTCAGCAGTCATTTTTCTAGTCTTTAGTGTCACATGATCCTTCAGAAATGATTTTCATTTGCATATATAGAAATTTAACATGCTAAGAAAGTATGACACACAAAGTAAATTAATTTTCACTAGAATGTTCATATGTTTGGACTCACTGTATATAAATCTTGCATGAAAAATTCCAAACAAGCACTGAGTGATTATAAAAACAAGATATCATCTCTTATAAGATATCATCAGCTTCTGACAGTTTAAAGAGACATGAGGCAGTGATATTGTATGGACATTATAATTCTGTCTGAGAAGAGAAATGAGAACTATGAGAAGAAAGGAACATAATTATGGCATGTTTAAAGTTGTTATTGCCCTATCCTCACATTGCCTGCTGTACTTGCTACAATCAAATAGCTCTGAATAGCCGCGAGGCCTAACAGCACTCAAAGCAATTCCCGTAAGCAATTCTCCATCAAAAAGTTTTGTTCCAAATCTCCGTTTAACGTGTATACAAAATCACACCTTTTTGTCACTGATTGGCTATTGTAAATAAGTAAACAACATTTGAAATGAACTCAGGTTCTTTCTTTTTTTACTGTATTTTCCCCTTTTTACATTTCTTTCAGTCTCAGAGGATACAGTCGCTGCCAAGTGACTCAGACAGGGAGCGTGCGGCAAGGACAGAATTGGGACAAGCGCAGGAAATAACGAACTACAAACACCTGCGCCGGCACAATGCGCCTCTCTCTCTCCCGAGCGCCTGAAATGTTTCGACATGCACCTGACGGCACACGCTTCTGTGAAGTGCCCGTTCTCCAAATCCAACATCTTGCACATCCCTCTGTTGACGCACCTTTTAGTGGCCGCTATACATCAGCGAAGGTGCTGCGATAGCTGTGGCAGCGAGGATGCTGAGGGGAGGCGGATTTGCATATGAAACGGCAGGATGCAGATGATCGCTTCTGGGAGCCCAGACCGCGCTGCCAAAGGGGAGCAAAAGAAGGGTTGTTGGGGGGAGGGCTGCCGAGCCGCACACCAGGCGAGTTGGGTATTTACACTTCAAACAGCATCGTCTCAAAGAGGAGAGAGTGCGAAGAAGAAAAATAGAGAGAGACATGGGTTGAAAGAGAGTTAGGGGAAAGCCTTTCTTTTGGATCATATTCAGGCAGTTGGTCCCAACAAAACACCCACTATGTGCAAAACTTTCCCTTTGTTTTACTTGGCAGTGACAATGACTCTATTTTCCTCCTGTCTGCTGTCTCAGAGCTTGCGGGAGTTTGTCACCACTTGTTAGACTAAATACCTCCATTATGGTTGTCAGTGGAGCTCTTTGAAAGGTGGGGGAGATATGTAGCAGTGGCACATCACATCTTGACATCGTCTTTGATGGCTGTGCTTGCATTACTGATGAAGATCTTCTAGAATCTGAGACCTTTGTCCTGTTTAATCCTTGCAAAATAAACCCTACTACAAACACTAGCCATGCTGGCCAACGCCGCACGTCCAGTTCTACGCATGAATGGATTTTGCCGTGCATGGAATTGGCAGACCTCTCTTAGGTAGTATTTGCCTCCTGTTTAGTTCCTAAGCTGTGCTGATGAATGTGAAGCTCCTGGCTTTCTTCCCAGACTGTGAAAGTCAGGGTCATTTCCAGCCCATCGGCGCTACGCATGGGCGGCTCTGCATCAGCAGTGAGGGGTCAGCTCCGACAGATGCTAAATGGAGAGCTGAGGAACAGAGTCACAAGGCCAGGAACAAACACAATCCCATGAAATATGGCAGAGCCAGGCAAAGCTGTTAGCTCTTTACCAAATATGTAATTAATCTGCATGTGTCCTTGATTGCGTAGCTTCAAATATTGGCTGCACCCAATTAAGCACACTTCCCTGCTATTTAGTGGTAGGAAAAAAAGTGGTATGTCTGAATTCACAGTTCATAAAACATTAGGCAAAAATTAGCTACAGTTGCAATCAAAATTATTCAACCCCCTTGACCTGCCAGATTGTTTTTATGAAAACAATTCAACAAAGGCATTAGTACACTATTAGAGAAAGTTTATTAATACACATTTGAGTAATAAGAATGTAAAGTTGATGAATAATGAAAAAAAAAAAAATCAAATTGGCTCTAAACATTCGTGTTCAAAATTATTCAACTCCCAAAAGTCAAAATTGGTGCAGAGTCTTTTATCATTTAAAACCACCAATAAACACTGATTGGGGGTGCTTAGAAACTTCTCTCACATCTCTACTGCAATACTGGCCCATTCCTCACCTGAAAAAGCTTTCAGATCACTGATAATCTTTGGCTTTCATATTGACACTGCTTTCTTCAAATTCAATGTTTTTTTTGTTGTTGTTGTTGTTTTTCAATGATAATTAAATCTGGAAACTTAAAAGGTCACTCAAGAACATTCTACGACCAATCCCTGAACCAAGCATAAGCAGATTTGGATGTATACTTTGGGATGATTTTCCTGCAGGAAAGTCCATTGATCATCATCTTCAGTCTTTGCAACAAAGGCATCACAATTCTTGCCAAAATTGCCTGACACTTGAAAGAATCCATGATGTCCTTCATACAGTCATGATTTACACTTCCTGCAACAGTAAAACACCCCCATAACAAGACTGGTTCTCCTCCATGTTTGACCATGGAGATGGTGTTCTTCTGCTCATTAGCTTAGCCTTTTTTTGAACCAGACATACCGCTGATTCATGGGTCCAAAAAGTTGTAGTTGGGCCACATCACTCCATGTTCAAGTTTTAGCATGTTCAAGTCGGCCTTTTATGTTCTTCCTGGTCAGTGGCATTCAGCATGATTCCCCAAGGCCATACTTGTGTTGTGTTCTTCTTATACTCTGCATTGAAATATTTTTTTTTCCTCCTTTTATCGGGTCATCTTTCAAGTCTTTGGCAGTATATTGTAGATTGGTCCTCAGTTGCTGTCATCAGACAATTTATGATATTGCGCTCAAAGGTTTTCTGGTACAGCACATTTTAAGCTAGGGCAAAAGGCTACCAGCTGTGTTTCTAGGAATTTTTAATGACTTGGAAATCTTCATGCAGCCTTAGATTTTCTAAAGTAATAAAACCATTTCTCCACTACAGCTTCTCTATAGCTTTTGTGAGAGCTCTGTTGCCTTGTCATATTTGCCCACGCACATGCATGGGCTAACTGCATGCATGCGTAAAAGTTCAAGTTAATTCTGTTTTCTAATAGAGTTTCTAAAGGGTTAATAGTGTTTTAAGACTGTTATTTTCCCCACTACACAAATAAGTGACTAAAAAACAGCAAAGTTGAAGATGGGTTGAATAATTATGACACACACACACACACACACACACACATACATATATATATATATATATATATATATATATATATATATATATACATATACACATACATATGTATATATCGGCAAATTCAATTGAATGGGTATGATTTGGAAAGGCACGCATGTCTTAACACAAGGTCTAACTGCTGAAAATGCATATTAGAGCTAAGACCAAGCCCTGAGGTCAAAAAAAAATAAAATAAAAAAAATAAATAAAAAATACTGCCTGCATAGCTCAGATACAGGATTGCATCAAACCACACATCTGGGGATGAGTTCAGGAAAAAAAAAAGTGTGCATTGAAGGTTCACAGAAGCCTTGGCCTCCGTATCCATAATGGGAAAATCATTTGAACAACCAGGACTCTTGACTGGCCTCCTGGCAAAACTGAGCAATTGATGGAGAAGGGCTTTGGTTAGAGTGGTGACCAACAACCTGATGGTCACTCTAGATGAGCTCCATGATCATATGTGGAGATAGGAGAAACCTACAGAAGGACAAACATCACTGCAACACTCTACCGATCTGGGCTTTATGATGGCGTAGCCAAACTCAATCCTCTCATCAGTGAAGACATATGAAAACACACTTGGAATTTGCAAAACAGCACTTAAAGGACCCTCAGACTCTGAGAAACAAGATTCTCTGGTCTAATGAACCTCAATTCTAAGCATCATATTTGAAGGAAACCAGGCACTGCTCATCACCTGCTGAGTACCATCCCAAAAGTAAAGTGTACTGGTAGCAGCCTTATGTGGGGGCTGTGGGGCTGATTTTCAGCGGCAGGAACTGAGGGACTCAGAGTAGAAGACAAGCTCAATGCACAAACATATAGAGATAGCCTTAATGAAAACCCAGTCCAGAGCATTCAGAACCTCAGACTGGGCAGAAGGCTCATCTTCCAACAGGACAATGACCCTAAACACACAGCAAGAGTTGCTTATAGACAACTCTGTGAATGTCCTTGAGTGGCCCGCCCACAGCCTAGGATTGAACCCAATCAAATATTTCTGGAGAAACCTGAAAATGTGTGTCTGCCCCCATCCAACCTGATAGAGCTTGAGAGGTGAGGAGGCGAAGAGAAGAATGGCAGATAATTGCCAAATGATGATGTGCAAAGCTTGTTGCATCATACAGAAAAAAAGATTTGAGGCTGTAAAAGTGCTTCAGCTAAGTACTGAGGTAAGGGTTTGAATACTTATGCAATGTACTTATTTTGGGGGGTTTTTTTAGTGGTTTTTTTTTATTGATTTTTTTTAATAAATTTACAAAGTTGTGACAGTTCTGTTTTTGCTTTGCCATTACGGTGTATGGAGTGTAGATTGATGTGGGGAAAAAAAGTAATTTAAAGCAGTTTGACCTAAGGCTGCAACATAACAAAACGTGAAAAAAAAAAAAAAAATGAAGGGGTTCGAATACTTTCACAAGGCACTGTATATATACACTCAAAAATATCACACTATATATTGACATTATCACTTTTAATATGCCAGTGTTACAGTGTTATAGATGCAATTTTGCAATTTTTATAGCTTCAGAAAAGCTTGTATTTGTAAAGTACTGCAGTCTCTGGAGGGTTGAATAATTTTGGTTGCAACTGTAGACAAACTACTGCTTGTATTGAGATCAGGCTTGGGCAATACTTTAGGTACTAATATGTACCTTTATGCTACTAGGGTTAAATAAGGCACAAATGTGTACTTTTTACAGTGGTGGAAAGAGAACTGAAAATTTGTACTTAAGTACAAGTACTGTAACACTGCTGAAATAATACTCAATTACAAGTAAAAGTACTGGTGCCAAAACGGTACTTAAGTAAAAGTACAAATTACTCTTCTCAAAAACTACTCAGAGTACTAGTTTTTTTATTGTCATGTTAGAATAGAAAAGGGTCCTGTCCAAACTGTTGCTATAATATTAGAAGCACACAATTTCCTAGAATATCATGATATGCTTTAACATTAAGATTTGTACTCATAGAAATTACTAAAGTAGTCAAACCTGTTCATTAGAAGGGGGCAACCCAATACTTTTGGGCAATACAGTGTAGCTGCTTTGAACCAAACCCACTTTTAACTTATTAACAAAGTACGTGAATTAGTGGTCATGATACAGGTATTTCTAACTTCAATACCTTGAAAAATATCAATATTAAGGTCCCCATGAACCAGAAGTTGCAACTGCTTTCATTGTTGTGATGCATTTTCAAGTGAAACAGAATATTGAATAAAGGGCGGGGTTTTATTGTGGCGTACCTCCTCTCCACCTCTTGATCATAGCAGATTCACAGCTGGATAGGAGTGGTTAAGAATATCTGCTTGTTATGTCTGACATCACGCTTCACCGCTTCTGGGTCCTAACGCTCTGCCAGACACCCCAAGAAAACAACAAACTGTGCTAATATACACCCACGATGTCATGTTATACTGAAAAATTATAACGCTAACCTTTATCTC
>JAFVLL020019729.1:0-20825 GCA_021397915.2 Tor tambroides
ACATATACTAATGTGCCACAAACAGGACTTTAATATCACCAACCATTCCCATGTTATTACGGTGTATCCATATAAATGGCCCACCCTGTATATATGTATGTGTGTGTGTGTATATATATATGTATGTATGTGTATATATATATGTATGTGTATATATATATATATATATATATAAAATAAAATGTGAATACAAATTGCTGAAATAATTATTATTTGTAATAATATTTGTAATATTTATACTTATTTAATATAAAAACATAAAAAAAGAACATATACGCTATTGAAACCAGTGAGTTGTAATTGTGAGTGGAGTCTCCTGTAGAGCATGCAGCTCTATGAATTCTGCAGGTATGAGGGTTTTTTTTTTTACGTGTTTGTAATGAGACCATCATCTGTGACCTCTTCAGAACCTTCTAGTTTCCGTTGCCAAGTAACATGCAGCGAATGCTGATTTATTTGTGAATATGCTGGAAAATCTGACCTTGTGTGTTCCAAACCACTAGTGCGGTGCCATTCAGATTGTTTTTGTTGTCTTGCAGTGTATTTTTTTTTTAATAGTTTGTGGAATTTTTGGAGGTTTACATTCTATTTCATCAATTATTGGAATAATCTGTACAAAGGATGGTTCGCTAGCTGTCTCTGCTTTTCACTTCCTTTTTTATCTCTCTAATACTTTCAGCTCTCTTCTGTCTGATTTTTTTCCTTGTTCACCTGGTTTCTCTGGTTTGGTCAGCCTCGTAGCATTTTTGGTTTTCTTCAACTTGAATTTTTGTAGCTCTTTCCTGATTGTATTCCTTCTTGTCTTTAAAGCTTGTTAAATGTACAGAATGTCCCAGTTTGACATTTCAGAAGGGACCCAATATCGCTTTCATTTGTGCTCTACAGTTAACCCGTTGACTTTCAATAGTGGAATTTCATGTGCTAACCTTGTGTTTGTGTGTGACAAATGCAAAAATGTACCATATGGTGGCCATAATTTCTACCAAAATGCCTATTATATATTACATACTACTACTATGTAGCTAAAATATGCTGTCTGCTTTGGTAAGCATTATAGAAGAACACTAGCAACTGAATAAACACAAAGAACATCTTGGCAACCTTGCTAGCAACTTGCATAGCAATGTGCTAAACATTAAGAACACTTTAACAATTGCATAGCAATTTGCTAAACACAATCAACACACTTTAGCAACTGCATAAATACAAAGAACACTTTAGCAACATGCTAGCAACTTGCTAAAAATAGTTGAAACACTTTAGCAACTGTATAGCAATACGATAAACTTTTGGAAAACTTTATCAAGCATGTAGAAATTTGCTAAAAACAAGCTAAATGCTTCAGCAATCACATAAACAACATCCACTCTCTTTTTTTTTTTCCAGAAATGTAAAAATCTAGGCATTTGTAGTCACATCTCGCTGCAATTGTAAAAATCTATCTTTTGTTTTGGATGCTGGGGCTAATACAAGGTTAGCATAGGTTTATTGCAGCAATAGCTAGAATAACTTTGGTATTTTGGTGGAAACCTCAGTTATCGTGGTGGGCTTTTGAAAAGGAAGATAAACTGACAGGGATTGTTTGAAAGGAAAAACAAAAAACCGAAGTTATATCTGTCTTTATGTGAATTCCCTGTGACAAATAAAAAAATGTTTTCCCTCAGACCACAGCTGTGTCACACTTCCCATGCAGTTACCTCACAAAATTTCTTTTAATATTGTTTTTGTTCTGTCCCTTTCTTACAAACAGTTCAAAGCCATTACAAGCTTCAGCTGTGACGTTATCAGTACATTCAACAGGAATCTGTTGTAAAGTGGTTATTCAGTCAGTATGTGCGCATTTAGCGTTGTCCTCTGCCAATTCACAATTAAGAGTGATTAGAATAAATCTCTGGCCTCCTCAAAAGCTGTCGGCAGACCAAAAATAGCACCTATCAGTCTGATTCAAAGAAGTGAGCCTGTGCAGAAAAGCTTTCTATCTTCGGGTAACACTTCGGTGAAATTTATAAGAAGGCTTACTCAGCCTTATGTCCGTCCGCTGTCTCTCTGAATGACTGTGTGGGCTAGTGTTGTGTGTCACTGCTGTGAACAAAAGCCTCTTTATTGTCCCGCAGCCTGGTTTCCTAAAGAGCAGTTTGGTGGGCAGTTTGCGGCGTTTGAGATGATGCCAGCTCCTCTCGACTGATATCTGCTGCCGTTCACGGCACGCACAGATCTTGAGACTCTCGACAAGTCTTTCTCACAGTCGGGACAATTCTCATTCTGTCAGCATCGCAGACAGTCGTTGCCCCCTCTTTATTCAGCAGACCTGGCCGATAGCCAGTAGGGTTTGAAGCGTAATTAGGCCCCTTGTCTTCAGGGTCGAGGAGGACGATGATGATAAAGATGATGTAGCCTCTTCGGCATGCGCTTGCAGCGGGAACGAGGACTCTCCTCGTCTCACAGTAGCTTGTTATCTGGCCTTGAGTTGCTCTGGGTGAAAACTTGCTGGCAAAGGTCCCTCTTGACAAAGTTTGCAGAAATTCTGGGCCCTGGACGAGAGTCATGGGATGCGAATTGAGCAAGTCAGCAAAATTACTTAATTTATTTGGAAACCCTCAGCACTTAGATGTGAGAAGTCCTGAGCTTGCTTTTTATATCATGCTATTTTAATTTGAAAGTGGTGCATGAGTGGTTTTTTTTTTATTATTTTAAAAATTCTTTTCCTATCCCAGTACAGCTTGTAGAAGTGTGATGGTTGATTTCATAATAAAACAACAGCATTTACATGTTTTGAAATACAACCTATATGCAGTATTACATTGTAAAAAATTATGTTTCAAAGTTGTAAAAAAAAAAAAAAAGCTTACTAGATTATTTTTTTACAAGAAAATACTATTTCAGTCTTTCACATTTAATTATGTTACCTGTGTTTTTCTCTTTTTTTCTCTCTCTTTTTGACTTTCTCTCATATCTACACCAATTTTTTAAATATATAAATATATACAATACATTAAAATATTTATTTGTGTGTTACTTGAGTGTAATTCCAGTTTGTTAAATGTGGGAACATATGTGTATATATAAACTTAGAAACTTTAAACTTTTACTTTGAAATATTTTATTGTGTATATATATATATATATATATATATATGTATGTATATATGTGTATGTTTATCTATATTTATATTTATGATTTTTTTCTTAATATGTGGGCATATTGCTTTAAGTGAAAGTCATATTTTGAAAGTTATTTTGCTTGTTATAAATAATGCAAAAGTTTCCTCCACTTCCTGCACTTTAAAATGGGTATTTAGGTCATTTGGTTATGCAGTAATCTTGAGCATCTAAAATAAACAGACACCAACTAAATAAACAGACGCCCAAGTCAGTAAAAGCATGTTTGATGCTGTATTTTCACTTTATCTTGTGTAATACTAAGTTGTTTGCTTATTATTCATGGCATGTGTTCATATATCTCATTTCATGTTCTTTTCTCCTGCTTAGTAGAGTTTGTGATGCTATTTTTGGCTGTGACCTCATTGGGCTCGTGAACTGCAGTAGATGACCGGGCTAGTCTCCGATAGAACAGATAAAGTGTTATCAGATAGGCCTGTTCTGTGATATTTCCAACTGTGCATCAGCTTCCCTCTCATTAACAACTGGACGACTCAGTTTTAGCATGCCAACATTTCCAGCTTTTAGTATGAATTTGTTGCAGTGAATTCCAAAAATAGGTATGTTACCTGTATAGGTTGACAGGGAAAGTATTTTAATAAAGATGCTGGAGTAGCTACTGTGCTGGAGGCAAAACATGAGTGTGCACTGCTAGATTTTCACAATGAGGTCCAACCGTGGTCAGACAGTTTCCACAGGAAACGTGTGTTTACTTTGGGAATTCCAGTGCTTTATAGCATCGGTGCTTGAATTTCATTTTACATTATTTTTAGTTTAAACACTTTCTGACTTTTTAATAACGTTCCTGCCAATTTGTTTTGTTAGTATGTTTATTTGCACAAACCCCTAAACATAAATGCGGTATTAGAGGCTTAACTCATCCCGCCTACTGATCTGAATGATACCACTGCTAAAAATCTCCCATAGACTTTCATTCCTTTTCAGTAGTTTGGGGTTGTGTGTGTGTGTGTGTGTGTGTGTGTTTTCAATGTCTTATGCTTACCTAGGCTGCATTTATTTGTGCAAAAATACAGTAAAAACAGTAATAATGTGAAATTATTGAAAATTAAAATAACTGTTTTCTATTTGAATATATTTTAAAATGTAATTTATTTCTGTGATGCAAAGCTGAATTTTCAGCATCATTACTCCAGTCTTCAGTGTCACATGATCCTTCTGACATCATTCTAATATGCTGATTTGCTGCTCAAGTAGCATTTCTTCTTATTATCATTGTTGAAAACAGTTGTGCTGACTAATATTGTTGTGGAAATTGTTTTTTAATTAATATGAAATTCAGAAGAACAGCTTTTATGTGAGATTGACCTTTTTTGTAATATTGTAATTGGCTTTACTTCTAATCATTTTAATGCATCCTTGCTGAATAAAAGTATTCATTTCTTTCACAAATATAATCGTACTGACCCATAACATCATAGCACCTTTCCCATTTGGTTTCGAAAATATAAGAATCTAAATTTTTAGTCGTAGTATTTTGAGAGATTGTTCTGGTTTTGGCTTTACATGACATGAAATAATAAAAAGAAGTTTCTCAAAAGCAATTCCACATTTCCACTGAATCTTCATTTGTAATAGATGAATTATTTCTGTACAGCTGTTCCATCCATAACCGCAGAGCCGTGTTCTGAACGGCAAAGGCTCCATTGTTTTATGTCTGCAGCACAAAAGAAGAGGGGAAAAAAACATCAAAAAGAAAAATGTGCTGTCATACAGAATCATCTTTTTGAGAGAGATCCCAGGGGCCTTGTATTTCAAGGAAATTGCACTCATTCACAGAATAATGTAGCTCTTTATTACACGTCTTTGTCCGGATAAAATTAACTTACTTTTCACCACCAAATCTCCATAGTTTCTGAAACGTGTGCAGTCAGATTGTGCTGTACTCGGTGTCGAGGAAATGTTCTTAGGCCAAGGCCATAATCTCCCTTAACTTGTCTAGTAACTTTCCCACTCTTTAGCATCAGGACTTGCAGTGTCTTAGAATTTCCTCTCTTCGCGTTACAAAACCGAGCCTAGCCGATGTTGGAAACCTGGATGTTTTCATGTACTTTAATGCCAAATTTCTTTTCTTTTTTTATTTTATTTTCTTTTTCTTTTTAATTTTATTTTTTTTTTAATTTTATTTTTAATTTAATTTATTTTATTTCATTTTTTATTTCATTTTATTACATTTTTTAAGAATTTTAAAAAGATTCAGACCATATTTCAAGAATTGCAGTTTGTAGTAATACTGCATGTTTGTTGTACCTCAGGTTCGACAGATCCATCTGCGTTGGGTTTTATCATCTCTCCGTGGTCACTGCTGCTCATGCCTTCTGGAAACATCTCTTTCACGGATGAAAATGTCACACAGAAGGATCTGCGGGCTTTCACTCCTCCAGAGGTGCTGGAAGGTCTCAACCTCTCCTCGCTTTCTGATATGGAAAAGGTAAGTTGAAATGGCTTTTGTCGGGCTTGTTGTTTTCTGTTTAAAAATCTCGTGCATTTTTTTTGGTTCCTGACTTCTGGTATCAATTTACATTACAAATAGTGAATGCTTTTAATTATTAAAAAAGCAGGAATCATTTTTTCTTTAAAGAACCATTTTATCAGAGAGTTTCACTGAACTGTCTTTCAGATGTTTTTTATTTCATTTTATGCTGACATGTGAATATGAGAGAAAAGAGAAAATTGAAACAAGTTTGTTTTTCATTGTCAACAAAAAAGGAAGGAAAATGACTATTTCTTTTACATTTAAGCATACATTTTATCTCCTAAAACATTTCTGTGTACACATGACATTCTTAGAGGGAAGCAGAGACACCACCGCAGTCTCAAGACTTGATTATTTGCAGAGAAGTCAAAGGATCTTGTGCATTCTTTGGCAGACTCTTGGACATTTTGTTCCCAAAGCTATTTTTTAGCAGGAAGAACTAGACAGGGAAGAAACACAACACTATGCAGATGTGCTATATATAAAGTTTGATGCTGATTGATGCCTAAAACATACTCTGGGTAGCAAATGCTTCTGAAGACAAGATTGATTGTGTGCAACAATGTGTCAAAATGAGGCTGTCAGTTGTTTTACAGTTTTGTTATGTGGGCTGAAACATGAAAACATGAGCTAAAATGTTCCATTGTCACACGTCGTCTCTGCTTCCTTTTCAACTTTTAGATGCACATGTATTCACTTGGCATGACATTGTTTTGGGGTGCAGACTATGAGATTCCACAGAGCCAGGTGAGACCTCTTAAACATTTAATATCAAAAAGAGTGATTTGGAAGGGTTAAAATCTAAATAAATTGGATATTTTAACCCAATATGTGTATGTACCATGTATTTTTTTCCTACTTTATAAACTCTCACATTGTTATCTTAGCAACATGATAACCAATATTAATCAAGTAAAAATCGAGTCTCTGCTGTGCCATTGCAACATCATGTTAAATTGTGTATATAAATTAATACAGCTCAGGACTTCTAGACGATTCAACAACTTCTTGTCTTTTCACTGAGCTCTACATGTGTGTTTTAGCCAATGAAGCTTGGAGAGCATCTGAACAGCATCCTGCTGAGCATGTGTGATGACTCCACACTCACCCGACTGTCTGTACGGTCGGCTCTGGACACCTGCAGCGCTCACATCCGTAACTCCAACTGTGACCCTTCATTTTCATACATCAGGAAGCTGGTGAGGCTCGTTCTTGGCAGTCTCTCTCAGGTACATGTCTATATATGTCTTTCAACATTTTATTTTTTTTATTTATTTATTTTTTTGCCTTTTTCAATTTTTGCTTCATTTCAAGTTATGAATATATGATGTGATGACTTAAGGTTCAGCAACTAAATAAAGAACCACTTTAATTCAGTGAAAGAGTGAGTTGTTTTTTATATATATATATATATATATATTTAATTTTTTAAAAAATGTAATATAATTTATTCTTTTTTGTTTTATTTTTTTTCTATTTTTTTAACATTTTGTTTTGTTTTGCTTTGCTTTTATTTTATATTGTTTTGTTTTTGTAATTTTGTTTTTATTTTGTTTTGCTTTGTTTTAGAATCATCTTTAATTTATAACCAGTTCTCGATTCCCACCTATAATTTTGTTAGTTGATCACATCCAAGCACTAATGATTCAGCACTAACAATGTGTGTGAACATACTGTTCCTGTTAACTGACTTGCCTGCACAGTCCAGCCCTATAAAACAGCTTTCAATTAAAAAGGTAGTTAACAATCTTTCCTGTGCTTGTTTTCTCATGTTTGATGTCACATCCTGTTCCTCAGCTGCACACTCCCCAGTAGTTTAATTGCACAGCGATACAGAAAAAGCATATTGCTTGGAACAGACGTGTTTCTGGTCTTATTTTCTGCTCTGTGTGTCTTTTTCCACACTGGGGAGGTAAATGTGAATTGGTCCAGTAGGGATGCCGTCTTCTAATTACTGTTGATTAGTCCTGTGAGTGGCTGCTTGGGGTTGTTCTCCTGTGAGCAGCCCTCCTGAGATTGTTTTTCTCGGTCTGCATGTCTCCTATTATGTTTGTTTTCTCTTCCTCCAGCAGACCTGATTTAGTTAAAAACTTTATTCAAAATATGTTTTGGTTTAACACACTAGATCAAGCTTTCTTTAAGTCTTCTAAGGATATGAAATGCATCTTACGGACCCTAAACTTTTGAGTGGTACTGAGTGTTTACATGATAACTTAATTCACAAGAGAAAAGAAATTCGGTATATTTTGCTTTCTTTTAATGTTGTATTTTGATAAAAGTGAATGATTGATTTTTTTTTTTTTTTTTTTTTTCCCATTTTTGTCCATGCGTTTGTTTAGCTGGATGGTCTGTTGTCTCAAAGTGAAAGGGAGTCACTTCCAGAGAGAAGCAAAGAGATTCGTGAACGTCTGCGAGGAAAAGGCCTTCCAGCAGGTAATACACACCAGATACCTTATATAAAAAAGGCATCTGTTGCTTATTATATAGGAAAATGAAGATGGGGTTTCATCCCTGCATTTTTAAACATGTACGCATTTGTTTCTACTTCTCTCTTCCTTTCACCCACACACGCACACCCAAACACACAGGCATGTCAATACACGCTCACTCTCCTGATCTTCCAGTCTTCTTTTGCATCAACCACACGTTTGGAGTTGCTGTTAATAAATGCTCACGCTTTCTCCGCTTTCTAATAATCTCTGACTGATTGTTTTAATAGCGTGAAGTGCTGCGCTTCTTGCTGACTCATCACACAGCATTTATCCAGTTAAGAGGAAGTGATTCAGAATGTAAACGCAGCAGGGCTTGGTACTGACATGACGTGGCTTTGGCCCTTCAGGAGCTGCTGCTTATCAGAACAGAAGGATAAAAAATCCTCCCTGCCACAAGAGACAAGCCAGAACAGCACCAGCACTAGAAGTGCAAATCTGAAAGTAAAGATGAGTGGAGAAATTTCCAGATAATCTTAAGATAGCAGATAGAAAGTTCTGGGGAATTTTGTGATATTTATTTATTTATTTATTTATTTATTTATTTATTTTTAGATAAATAGTGGTTCTGGAGAACTTTTTCCCCCCAAATGATTTTAAGATTTTATGCCACTGTGTGCAGATTGTTTATGCTATGTTTAAAAAGTACTAGTTTACTGCTTATTGCATACAGAAAAGTGTGTATACATATTCCCAAAGAAATTTAACAAATTTGTTAAGCAAGGACACATTATATTTTGAGCTTTCTAATTCAAAGAATTAGGTTAGAAATAGATTTAGTTAAAGATTAAGAAAGATAAGACAGATTTAATAAAAATGTCTCATGGATTCCAGAAAAACTGATAATAAGAAATATTTCTTGAGCAGCAAATCAACATATTAGATTGATTTCAGAAGGATCATGTGACACTGAAGACTGATGCTCCAGGAATAAATTACATTAAAAAATAAAATAATAACAACAACAATAATAATAATTATTAAATGGTATTACAGAATAGTGTTATTTTAATATTTCACAGTTTTACTGTATTTTTGATCAAAAAAAGTACAGACTTTTTTTTCAGACTTTTTAAAAATCTTACCAACTTTTGAATGATACAGAGGAACTTTTTTAAAAACATTTTTTACATTTTTAACAAAATGTACATTGCTTGTAAAATTCACAGTTAATTACAAAGACACATCAAGTTTATATATATATATATATATATATATAGTATTACAAAGTAGTTATTTAATATTTTGTAATAATATTTCAGTTTTACTGTATTTAAAAAAAGTACATTTATTTTCAAAAACTTAAATCTTACCAACTTTTGAATGAAACACAGGGGATTTTTTTTTTTTTTTTTTTACAGTTTTTAAACATTTTTTAACACTGTTTACATTGCTTGTAAATTTCACAGTTAATTACAGAGACACAGCAAGTAACTAATTAACTTTCACTTAATTTCATTTCAAAATGGCACGTAGTATATACCGTGAAGTATGCAGTAGGCAGTATGTTATAATTTTGAACATAGTTTTATTCTAGTTGTTTTAAGTCTTCACTACCATCTCTTTGCCTTCTCTTTCACTCTCTCAGTCTGTTTTTCTCATCTCTCCTTCTGACTTTATATGCTTTATAGTTTAATGATGTGCCAAACAAAGAACTTTTTTTTTTCTTGTCATCTTTTCTCTCCCCTTCTTCTCTGTTCCTCTCCCAACTTTCCAACTCCCTCACTGCTTTCACTCTCCATCTATCTTCTGTCTGTCTCTCACTCCTTCTCGTCCTCTCTCTGTGCACAGACAAGAGTTTGAATCGAATCTAGACAAGCACATCACCACAAACCAAAACCAGAGTGTTTCATTTTGGAAAATATGACCAAATCTTCCCAGTGGTTTCAGCGGTGCTGCAGCACAAACATGACCGGACGGTTATGTAACTGAGGCATGGCATCGATCAGCAATAGATATTTCCCAGGGTTTTTTTTTTTTTTTTGGCTGCGTGTTCTGTAGGGCGTTTTGTTTTCATGCTGTAGTATCTGGCCAGGCATCAGGGTCATGATGTGAGAAAACAAGCCGGCCTAGATGGTGACTCACTTCACGCTGGTTTATTTTTGGCTTTACAGATGTCATGAAACCTCAGCAGTAAAGTAATAACTGTGGTCTCAGACTGTGTCATTGTTCTCATTTCGTTTGTTCATTCAAATTGAATGTTTGTTGACGTTCTCAGAGTATACATGCTCACACTAGCGTTAGCTTTAGAAGAAAAGTACCTGCAGCAATGATAATCCTGCTTAGCTTGTCTTAAGAAAATGTATAGCAGCATTGTATCTGAGAGTAACAGTACTATATACACTAATGTAGGGCCCTATGATTTCCGCCATGTGGAAAACGCGGATGAAATCGCTAAATCCAGTCATAAAAATGGAATTTACTGTGTAATGCGGAATGTAACGGAATTTGCCAACTTTTGGATGAATAAATCAAAAGTAAATCAAAATGTGATATGGACTAGTGTCTGTGAAAATGAGCCACAAAAAGACTATTTAAATATGAATCCTGCATGTTCTGTTTTGTTTACTACACACATACTGCAGCACGCGTGACGCTAGCAGTGTTTTCAGCCTCTGCCGCCTCAATATATGAGTACATGAACACATGATCATAATCTCTAGAATTGCTCTGAGAGTCACTTCATGAGCAAAACTATTGTCATATCATATACGAACAGAAACATCATAGCATCCTGTCAAAATAAAAGTTTGGTTTAACTTGAAGAAACTGTGACAGAAATATATTATATATGTATATATATATATATATATATATATATATATATATATATATATATATATATATATATATATATATATATATATTAGTGCTGTCAAAAAATTAATCGCGATTAATGTCCCAAATAAAAGTTTTTGTTTACATAATATATATATGTGTATATTTGTATGTATATGTAATATGTTTTGCGTGCATTAATATATATTTAAGAAAAACATATTATTTATTATTAAATATATTTTTATATAATATAAGTATATGAATATAAATATAAACTTTTAAATACATGTAAATATTTTCAAAATATATACTGTATCGTGTGTGTCTTTATATACAAAATATAAATATATGCAGAAGACACACATATTGTAAACAAAAACTTTTATTTTGGATGCGATTAATCGTTTGACAGCCCTAATATATATATATATATATATATATATATATATATATATATATATATATATTTTTTTTTGTTTTTATTTATTTTAAATTGCATAAAAAAAAAGAAAATTCACCCTATTCACCAGTTTTCTAAATGCATATTATTTTTATTTTGAACAGTTCATCTGTGGTTATATTTCTATTTATTTATTTATTTATTTACTTACCTCATATTGTTTAATTTAAATATCAAAACTGGATTTTCTGGTGAAAACGACTGACTTCTCTCTGGTGACGTATACACAACTTTTCCAGTCATTTAGTCCATTTGAATCCCTCTCCAGAAAGCTTGAATTTATCTTCACTTTTGAATGCAATTCCCACTTCTCAACATCCAATCAACAACAGACGGATAGAACCAAGTCCCCACCCTTCATTTGTTTTTCCTTTTTGATAAACTGATGGAAATACAGAAGAAAAATCTGTTGCTACTTAAGTTTCATCACAATTACAAGACCTTATAGACCAACGAGATGTTGAACTTAAATACGGCAAGACTCTTTTATCTAATTTTCAGACACTTTTATATTCTATTTGGTGACTGGTATCCTTCCAGCATCGTTGGTTTTGAAGTGTCTAGGTCAATGTGTAATGACTTTACCATGCCTTTCTTCGTTAACAGCTTGAATCACCCCAGCTCTGTCTTCGCTTTATACTAAGGTTTTTATGAAACATGAGAGAAAAGGCCTCTTGTTGAGCCATTCAAAGCTCAAACAGTTCCCTACGAGAGAACCATCTGGAACATCCATGTCTTCCTGATTGACGGGGCTGGAATTGGCATGGCTAACGAGCGTGTCGCTGAAAGCCCAGAGTGAAATCAGAGAGGCTTTAGAGGAGCTTGTAACCACTAGAAGGCCACCATTGTTCCCTCTGTTCTTTCAGCCAATTAGGACCCATTTTAATCTTGCATTGATAAATGTGATCCAATAAAAATGCTCAGCAAGACAGCAAGGGTCCCACATTTACTTGATGTCCTTCAATAGACTCTTATTTGTCTTGGCGAGTTTATGTATATTTAAACTTTACAACCAATTAGGTTATAGTCCTCTATAGCCAGACTTTTCACTGTCACAAGTCTGGAGATTGTAGGTTATTATGGCCAAGAACCACCTGTTTTCAGACATCTAAAATGACCAGTAACCACAATAACAAATGGTGGGACAAATAAAAAATGTTCCAGTCATGTTTCACCAAAAACAAACAAACAAGATATTTTTGTACTACTTTTATGTTGATTTTAGGTATAAAAATAAGTGTATGACATCAATACTGTTGATGGAAATGGAAATTTAATTAAATTGATCAAAAGTGACAGTAAAGACATTTATAATGTTACAAATATTTACATTTTCAAAACATTTTTCTGAATCCTAAAAAAAAAAAAAAAAGATTATGGTTTCACAAAACTATCAAGCAGCACAACTGCTTTCAATATAGATAATAGTTAGAAATGTTTCCTAATCACCAAATTAGCATATTAAAATAATTTCTGAAGGGTTATGAATCTTTATACTTTTGCAAGTTCTTGATATTTAACCCTTTTTTTTTTTTTTTTTTTTTTTTTTCTCCCAATTAGGCCGTAGTGCCGCCCATCGTGTGCTGGAGCGTTACAGAGCCCGAACGCAGGAGCAGGCCAACCTGAACCGCGGACTCAGTCGCTCTATGGGATCTCTTCCCATCCAGGACCTTGTCAGAGCAGATGAGGGTCTCATTCCGTACCCCCCTTCAGAGTACCATGCTGGGTCCGAATCCTCTGCCGAACTCTACCATCAACGCCAAAAGCAACAGCAGCAACAGCGCGGCCGACCCCTGGAGGTGAACCAGCGTTCACACCCCCACCAGAGAAACAAAAGCTGGGCCTCCTCAGCAGACCTGGCCTGCCTCGACCCGGATATGCTCCGCTTTGGGGCCCTGGAAGACGCCCGCAGGGGCAGCAGCGCCCTGAGCACCCACTCGGCCGGGCGACACAAGTTGTCTTCCAAGTCCAGGGACTCCCGGTACTCTGAGTTTGGGAATCTAGATGTCAGGAAGGCCCATCACCATTCGAGTCAGTCCGTCGGCTCGGCGTTCAACAGCGCTTATGACCGCATCAGAGAGAAGCACAAGAAACTGCAGGCGCTCAAACAGGCCATGGATGGTGAGTACTGATGCTGAGTTATTATGTGATGTAGTCTTATATAACCTGGTTTTGTTGCCATCACTTAACTCTGCACATTTTATATTATTACGACCAAGAACCGTATGTTTTCAGACATGTAAAATGACCAACCACTGTTTGAGTGGGTGTATTTAATACAGTTGATTCCACATATGTATATGTATATATTTATTGAAAACAGCTGAGTAGAATTTTTTTTTTCAGGTTTCTTTGAATAAAAGTTCAGAAGAACAGGATTTATCTGAAAATCTTTGTAACATTATGAATGACTTTATCATCACTTTTGATCAATTTAAAACATCCTTGCTAAAGTATTTATTTCTAGAATTTTTTTAAAACCCTTTATAATTTTCTCTCTCTCTCTGTATATATATAGATATAGATATAGATAGATATAGATATAGATATGTATGTATAGAAACAAAATTAAGTCAATTTTTATTATGTTTTACATTATTTCCAGGACAATCAATCAAATTATCCTGCGATTGTCATTACCGTAATGTTAGGAAATATTTTTGAAATGATTTCAGTTTTATTTATACTGCATGGTAGTATTTTTATACTACTTAACTGCTGATGTTAGAAATTACAATAATTTGTATGACATAAAAAAATTGTTTTACATAATTGAAAGTAATTATAATAGTAAAAGTAAAATTCTTGAACACATAATATAAAGAATTAGGGCATAAAATATGTCTGAATGTAAAAAAAAAAAAAATCTGTCTATATATCTCCATCTCCATCTCCATATATATATATATATATATATATATATAGATAGATAGATAGATAGATGGATATATATATATATATATAGATAGATAGATAGATAGATAGACAATTAATATATATATATATATTTTATATATATATATATATATATATATATATATATATATATATATATATATCTATAATATATATATATATATATATATATATATATATATATATATATATATATATATATATATATATGAAGAGAGAGAGAGAGAGAGAGATAGATAGATAGATAGATAGATAGATAGATAGATAGATAGATAGATATATATATATATATGTGTGTGTGTGTATATTCCCCATACAATAAAAAATGTTTTTTTTTTTAATTTAAAATGTAATTTTTTCAAAGAAGTTAATACTTTTATTCAGCAGGAATACATTAAATTGATCAAAAGTGACAGTAAAAAATATTTATAGTTACAAAAGATTTTTATTTGAAATTATCTCTTTATTCATTAAAAAAAAAAAAAAAAAAAAAAAAAAAAAAATATATATATATATATATATATATATATATTATGGCTTCCACAAAAATATTAAGCAGAGCAGCTGTTTCCAACATTGAAAAATTTGAATTATTGTATTTTACAGTATTACTGTATTTTTGATCAAAAAATGTCAAGCTTTGGCATTGTAAAAGGCTTCTTATGAAGCATTAAAAAACTTATAGTTCAGTAGTATACATGTAGACTTCATTTTATGTATACAAATTATTAATATTAATATGTATATCTTTTTTCTTGTAATCTTGAGGTTAAATATGACCCGGCCCTTTCTTGTCAGGCTTTGTGAGAATCACTCCAATGTGGGGAAAAAAAAAAATACAAACAATGTCTGTGGTTCTGTAAATTAGCAGAAACGTTTTAGAGATTTTGTGATCATAAAATCCAAATCCAGGATTAGTTGTTCCTCAAGCTCACTCTATCAACAAGATCAACAAGATTGTTGTGAGTTGTGGAAAGGTAGTATTCAGAATGGAACTGGTGATTTCAGCCTCAGTCAGTGCTGTCTGACTGAGACTAGCGCTGATATAATTGGTGTTTGTAATCAAAAGGTTGCAGCGAAACGTTTAACCCTGTGTTGCTCAATGGCCTGTGATCTAACATGGCATAGTGGTGACATCAGGAGAAGTTACGGAAACTAATTGTACCAGTTTCGCTCATGTGGCAGTAAGAGTTTAATTCTACCTAACAGGCTTCAAGCCAAATGCTAAATCTAAGTTGATGTGACAGATTTAACCAAGCTGGTTAACAGGGGTTAAAACCACTGTGTATTTATAAAAGCTACTGGTCGTGACTCATAACTAAAATGCAGTTATCATCAGAAGATACAACAGCAACCATGAACTGTGTGTGTTTCAAATGAACTTCTGGCTCTTCTGAAGCTTTGAGTTCCTGTGTAGTAAAAGTCACGCATCTCGCAGCATGCAGAGCTGAGGCGTCTGTGTGTGGTGGGAGTGAACGTAGGGTTATGAATGGGTTTTGCGTGGTTTTTGCGCGTGTGGCGTGTTGCCAGGTTCTTTATGACTCAGACTGGCTGAGGGCTCCAGATTCCTGGAACTAATTAGAGAGATGGATAATTCCAGGCCTTCAAAGCTCACATACTTATGCTAGCTTTTTACTCTCTCTCTCTTTCAGTCGTTCACTCTATCTGGGACTCTCTTGCCATTTTCCGCTAGCTTTTCATTCAAAACTTTCCACTGCTCCCCAGTGTTGGGGAAACTCATTTAAAGTAGTTAAACATCAGTCAAGCTAACCTTTTGAAAAAGTTCACTGCAAGCAACTAATAGAAAGTAGCTGACTATGCAACTTTGGGGATGACTGAAATGTGAAACCGTTTTTATTTTATTATTTTATCTTATTTTATTAGTTTATTTTATTAGTTTTTTATTGAATTTTATTTTAATAAGACAATATTGAAAAAAAAAATAATTTGAGTAATTGTTATTGTTTTAATTTAAAAAAACAATCCTTATTTAAATATTTAAATAAGTATTTTTATTTTAAGACCTTGAATTTTTATCTAAATAATTTTTATTTGAATTGTTTTTAATTTAATTTTAATGTAAGACATTTGTTATCTAAATAATTTCTTTTATTTTAATAATTGTATTGCTTTTTAAATAAAAAGATTAGATTTTATTTTAAAAAAATATAGTATTTTATCTAAATATTTGTATTGAACTGAATATTGCATATAGAAAAATTACTAATTTAGTAGTAAAATTATTTTAATACTAAATAAATAATTGTTATTTTAATAATTGTATTATTATTTCAATTAAAAAATTTGCTTTTATCTAAATAAAAACAAAATATTTTTAAGACATTGAGAATTATCTAAATAATTATTTTTTTTAATAATTGTTTATTTTAATATAAGACATTTTAAAATGTTATCTAAATATATATATATATATATATAATTTTAATAATTTTATTGCTATTTTTTAATAAAGATTTTACGTTTTATTTAATAAAAATATGGACTTTTATCTAAATATTTTATTTATTGAACTCAATATTATATTTAGAAAAATTACTAATTTAGTAGTAAAATTATTTTAATACTAATTAATCATGATATTATAGTTATTTCTATATTGATACTATAAAGATATAGAGTGAGAGAATGAGTGAATTGCTTTTTGCAGTTAAATGAACGGTCTGAACATTTCAGGCCTGGATATTTTTTGTCTCATAGTTTCCTTGACTGTAAATCTGTGTTCAATACAGTGTGACAAAAAATTGTAATTTATGCTCTCATATATTGTCTCTCTTCCTTCTTGTCATCACTCCATAAGAGACATTGAATTCTTCATATGTGCCACATTCATGTACACGTCCTTCACCTGGCCTCCATCTGGACATTTTCTCGATGGAGTGAAGCTTTGCTTCATAATAATAAACCTCAGGCTTTTCTATCCGACCTGGCCCTGAACTGAGCCCGCAAGCTGTTTGGCTGCTATTTTTACCACGGTCAAGCTCAGAACCGAAGACATTCTCTTCCCAGTCCGTGCGGCTTTATTCTGGCTCATGGATCCATTAAGCTTTTCTGTCTGAGGCTGTCGGACAATATTCTACATGTCTTTTTGTAACCTTTTTTTCCACTTGAAATGTTAGTCAAGGATTTTTTTTTATGCCAAAAAATCTGTTTAAATGTTTTTTTCTTCTTCTGTAAGATTCTTAGAATGAAATGACCTTTTTGCTACTGTACCTTTAAGACTTATGTAAATGACCTGGTTGGCTAACTTCTGTGTTTTGTTTATTAATTACGCAGTTGTATGTGAAAGTACTCATGGTTGTGATGTAATAACGGTGACATTTTTAGGTTTTTGCAGCTTATACTCAACTCCTTTACTACAAAAAGCAGGAAAAATCCTGTTTTCAATTAAGTGTTCTCTAAAGTGGAGTGTAAGATGAATCTGTGCCATTATATTGCTTTTTTTGAGGGAAAACAAGATTGTGTGTATCGAGCCGTCTGTCCGTCCGCTTGTGTAAACATGAGCCAGACTCATTTTCCTGACAATAATGGGCAGCATTACCCACAATCCTGAAGAGAAGGAATGTCCAGCCCCATTAGAGCAGAGTCCACAAAGAGTGCATATTTTGATTGTTTTTGTGCTCTGCAATTAACCCATCCAAAGTGCACACACACAGCAGTGAACACACACACACCGTGAACACACACCCGGAGCAGTGGGCAGCCATTTATGCTGCGGTGGCCGGGGAGCAGTTGGGGGTTCGGTGCCTTGCTCAAGGGTCTCACCCCCACCTACAATTCTTGCCGGACCTGAGACTCGAACTCGCAACCTTTTGATTACGAGTCCGAGACTCTAATCATTAAGCCACGACTTCCCTTTAGTGCCTTCATTTGCTGCGAATGAGTGCAGTGGAGCACAGATCATTTGTTGAACTACAAAAATGTGCTGTTTGGGGCCTGTTTTGTATGTTGTGTTCCTCATTTCTGTAGTTTGCATCTTTATCGCTTGCTTTCTCATGGTCTGTAGTGTAAGATCCATCATCCAGTGCTGTGCTTTGCATTCTTTCTGTCATTTCTGTCTTCTTGAATGTCATGTTTGATATGAAGTTGTCATCTTTGTAATGCAGTAAAATCCAAAGAACCTGCGTCTTGGATTTCAGTGTCACCTGCTGTTTTAAATATGTGCACCAGCTTCAATTTCACTTTCAAATTTTTTACTTTAGAAACCATGCTTTGTGAATCTGAACAAGTTTCTCATTGAATTATGTTGGAAATTATCAGGTCATCTGGTTATTTGTTTGTTTGTTTGCTAGATTTTTTTTTTTTTAGTTGTAGTTTCTCTCAATTATGAATCCAAACAAGATGTATTTGTAATGTATTTTATTTTATTTTACTTTATTTTAATCTTATTCAGAATATTTGTCACATAGCAAAAATATGTAATATTGTTCTTTTTTTATTTGAAGTTAAATGTGATTTTAATTAGAATCATGGTGCAAATTTCCTTTTTATTTTTTATTTTATTTTCAGAATTTTTGGCACGTATCAAAAACCTTAATTATATGATGTTGTTCTTTTTTATTTTATTTTAAATATGATTGACATGTTTTAATTAGAATCATGGTGAAAATTTCCTTATTTTATTTTCAGAATTTTTGGCACGTTGCAGAAACCTTAATTATGTAATATAGTTCTTTTTTAATTTCAAGTTAAATAGGACTGACATGTTTTAATTAGATTCACTCATCTATAGAATAACAAAAGAGAGGCTAACTTTGATACTGAGTTTCATGCATAATTGTTTTTATTAACTATTTGAATCATGCATTCTTATTTGATTTTATTTGATTCAGGTTTGAGATCCCTCTTCACTAAACATATATTTTAATGTCAAGGTGCTTTGGTCATTTTGGACTTTGGAGACCTTAGAGTCAGTAATTGAAGCCATGTGCTTTTGACATGAGAAGCTGTCCATTACTTGCCGTTAGGTCCTGAGTGTTTGGTCTGCTTTGTTGTGTTTTATAGGTGACATTTGTGAGTTGACTTACTTAGGATCTTTTGATCAGGATTCTTGAGCAGGCAGGGTCAGATTGTCACTACATATCTTGATAATAAGAGGAAGGGGTGAGAGCAGAGAGAGATTATTTCGTGTTAAAGCTCCATCCATCTGCATGGATTATACTTTATGGGAGATCTCTCACCCTGCAGGTCAAAGGTCATTTGGATTTAAAAGCTTTTCAAAGACTTCTCCCATGCTCAACCAGAGCTTCAGGAAACTCAGAGCTGTGGAGACACTTCCCAGATCACACGTAAAACTTCACGTCTTCATTCCACAGGTCTTCCTGGCGTAGAGCGTTTCTTCTGTGATAAGACATCTGCTTTGTTACGATCTCATCTACTTATAGTTTTCACAGAGAGGATCTGATCAGATCTTATCTATCCAACACCATGCATATCTACAGCTCTCTGAGGAGTTGAACTTTCTCCAGAGATCGAGTTCTGCTCACCTACATGACCAACAGCTTATTAGTGTATGTGTCATTTTGGACATAATTGTTGAGAGAGACTCTTTTAATTATACATAAAGAGTCATAAGACACAGTTAATGTGAGAGAAACTTAAAGAAAGATGGCGTAATCTTTAAATTGTAAAGTTTATGTAAGATGTCAAACTTTAAATTCAACATTCTATAAATATTCTGTTCATTCAAATAATGTAGCAATAGATATACTGTTCAAAATTAAAGGGATATCTCACCCAAAAATGAAAATTGCTGTCATTTACTCGCCCTCATGAGTTTCTTTCTTCTGTTGAACACAAAAGAAGATTGAAGAATGTTGATAACCAAACAGTAGGGACCAGCAACATTCTTGGTTACCAGCATTCTTCAAAATATCTTCTTTTGTGTGAGTTATCTTCTATTGATATCTTTTAAGTTTCTTTAGGTTCTTAGGTTGATAACCAAACTGCTGCTGGTAGCCATTGACTTCTATAGTATGGAAAAAATACTATGGAATGTCAGTGGCTACCAGCAACTTTTTGGTTACCAACATTCTTCAAAATATCTTGTGTTCATCAGGAGAAATAAACTCTCATACATTTGATAAATGATGTAAATGAGAGAAAGATGGCAGAATTTTCATTTATGGGTGTACTGTCCCTTTAAGACATAATTTTCTTTCTTATTATGTCACTTACTAATTTCTAGTCAAACATAAAGAAACGCCATCAAGTAAAATGACATTTTATGTTAAAAATAGTTAATTCTGAGAAAATTTCTAGCATCATTTCTTTGCAGATGTCACTCTACAGGTGGTTTAACATTTTCTATTCAATGCAGTGAAGTTCATACATTTTTTATTATTGTGTAAGTGTTCACATACTTTTTGGAGTCACTTCATCTCTTTCCGCCTAAAGATATCACAGTATGTAAAAAAAAAATAAAAAAAAAATCACACTTTATTTTAAGGTCCAATTCTTGCAGTTAACAAACCATTAACTATGATTTTTGCCGTAATAAACTATTAATT
>JAFVLL020019731.1:0-19262 GCA_021397915.2 Tor tambroides
GCGGCTTATGTTTCACAGAACTAATCGTTGCCTGGGTTGCGTAGGCTACGTATATGTGGGGCGGATCTATCAAAATAGGGGCGAGACCTTTTTGGTGTATAGGGGCGTGTTTGTTTTGGTGATTTCAAATATCAACATTGGCTTCCAAAATCGCATACCCCGCCTTTAACAGAAAAATGTATGATAGAAATTTGAATATCTGATGTACTTTTTTATACAGAAAACGAAAATTTGAATAGTAAAGAACATATTATACATTTGTTTATTTTGTTAGGAAAATTCCATATACATAAGAAAAAGTGGGCTCAATGTAAACCAAATTTTGCACATTTTATAAATGACTTTATATGTAAATCTCTTGGAACAAACAAAAAAGCACTGAAAACATGTAATGCTCTGAAAGCATTGAAATTTATGTAATTTTCTTCCTTTCTTTTTTCTCTCTCTTTTTCTCTCTCTCTGGCAGCTAAGGTTAATTTGATCATGTGAATATGTAATACCTCTTGTTCTTGTGGCACTGAATTAATAAAGCGTTAAAAAAAGCAATAACAAAAATGAAACAAATGTGTCATTTTTGCTTGGTATGGTTTAATTGGATCAAAGGTCATTAGCAAAGACATTGGTTAATAAAATGGGATTAAATACATAAATGATATTTGTCTTATTTAACATTTAATTATTGCATGTTTGTATAATATTCTTGAGTTTGACTTTTTATTCATTTTAAGGAATGCTGAATCTGTTTTTGTGGAGGTGAGATTAGTAAATACATATTTAGTCTAGAACTACAGTATGCATCATGTTCACACAGCGCATACAATATCTCTGCACTTACTCCCGATCTCTCTCAACATGGCAACACGAGAGCTGTCAGTCAAGACATGGGAAACAAAGTAACTGGCGTTACTTATTTGAAAAAGTAACTCAGATATTTCCTTCTAAATTAAAAAGTAATGCGTTACTTAACTAGTTACTTAAAGTATTACGTATCTGATTACGCAACTCGTCTTACTCGTAATGCATTACCCCCAACACAACAATATGGAGTTTTTAGGTACAAATGTGTACCTTCTGAAGAGCCCCAGTGATAGCTTTTGTAACTTTTTTTCTGAGACTGTTTGAATGGTAGTTTTATGGTAGTATTAGTGTATTTTAGTGTGTCTATATATATATAAAAATGTCATGTCATTGACCCAGCTGGTACGGAAAAAACTGAGAATGACAAAGAGATAGCTTTACTGATTGTCACTTTATCATGTTTTGCATCATATGATGCGAAGCTGGTTTCAGTTTGATAAAGCATGTCCCCGATACTCAAGTATGACTGCTGTGATTTAGACCAAACTCCCAAAAACAAGGAAATTATGGTCTGTTTCCTTCATAAACCCTCATGCCATGAAACCAGTGGGACTAGTAATGAATGACAGCCAGTAGATAAAAGCTTAGATTCACACATATAAACTGAACAATTACTCTGACAGCACTGAACACTGTGGAGAAATGATTCCCACATGTTCACTACTGGATTTATTTCCTCAAGAGCTTCTACCACATCTACACTCTCTGTCGAGTTTAAATAAACTGTAGTCTAGTCCAGTATAATAATGTTGATATAATTACAAAATATTTAAATTCAGCTGCTGACTTCATTTCTTAACTGTTGAAATGAAAATACAACAGCATCAACAAATCATACAAAGATCTCGTACCTTTCATTGTGTTCCTGATAGACAAGCCGGGACTTCTCCAGCAGGTATTTCTCCACATATGCTCTGGATAAGAACAAACACCAAATTAGACAGGGGTTCAAAACCTCTACAACACTGCAGACAGAGACACGTGCAGCTCTTACCCTCTAACTGTGCCACTTTCCTGATAGTTCACCTGGATGAACTTCCCAAAACGGCTGGAGTTGTTATTGTGGGCCGTTTTAGCGTTGCCAAAAGCCTGTGAACACAGGAAAAACAAACAGTATAAGAGAGGTGACAAATGTATGGAGGACTAGAACTTTTAATTAAAATGAAGGGGGGTGGGGGGGTGGAGTAAGTAATAAATAAGAAATAAATATGCTATGTCAAAGTGGGGTGAAAATTTATCTGAAACATATTTGCTTGCTTATTAGCTCCGTTTCGACTTAATTTTCAACTGAAGCCCACTTTGACATACTATGGCTGCCACTAAAAACTTTGCATATTTAAAAACACAACAACAACAACAAAAAAAATCTCCCTGGAATATGCATGCTTTACAATTTATATAACAGGGCTATAGCCTATTCTTTCACATTGCAGTAATTACAATTAGATTTAGACCCTTAAATTGCCATAAAAATCATTTTTAAAGAATATGCATTGCAGGCTTTACAAGATGCTATTATAGAAAAACAAGGCAGAAAAAAACATGCTTGACAAGCCAACAAACACACAACTGTAAATGTGTGAAGAAGTTGGCCATTCCAGTGCATTCACAAACTGTAGACGTCTTAAAAGCACAGACTGTTTAATTGTAGGGGTCAGTGAGAGGGTAAAAAATTATGATGAAAAATAATTACAAAGAGTGTGATGCAAGACACCTTGACTAATATTGTAAGTGGACTGCAACAAGAAAAAAAACAATGTTTTGCAAGACCGCATTAAATCTGTTTTAAGTGTCCACTACATCCCCTTTCGGCATGTTTTTGTTCAGAGCCTGCCTGGAGAGCAGGAAGTTATTCAGTTGTACATAAACGCTCTCGTTATTTGTAGCTCCGCCACAAGTAAACAAATTCCTCAGTGGAACTTGCTGCCGAGGTCCATCTGAAGGGACAACGCTCACTCCCGGCGCCCACGGCCGCTCCAGAGGTCAATCTCACAGCCAAGTGCGCCAGACGCACACCGCCCTGTTATGAGTCAGACTTTCAGAGAGGGTTTTACGGCTCTCGGGGGAAGCAAGGACAAGCCGTTCCGCCACAGACGAATGGAATTCTGGGTAGGGCGGCACCAACGGCATACAGCTGACAGCTATGAGCTACTGTAACAGTCCAGCCATCATGACGCATCTAGCCAGCTATGTTAAGTAATGTCTTGAATGTCTAGAAAAGGTTATGTCAAACACAGAGATAACTTTACAAATGGCCTCTGGAACCCATGTTGGAAAAGTCTATTTAGCCCTTCACGATGAACAGCACTTGCCAAACATCAAGTGGATGTTGCACAGTTACTCCTCTGACATATTAATGAACGGTACTTCAGAAATTCATCATCCGCTCTGCACACTAAATGGAAGAGGCCTGGACGCTTCAGGAAAGCGGGTCAGACAAGGACAAAAATCAGCCGTTAAAGTGTCACCTCAACTCTTCCTGTGCAGTCAAAGACACAGCAATGCTTCACGGCTATCACAGGCCTGCTGCAGTCAAAAAAACTTTAAACAGACATGGAGAAAAAAGTTAGGATGGACGGCCAGACTTCTTGATACTCAACATTCCTGTTACTGCAGGAAACAGCTGCCATTAAAGTCTGCTGAGATTCACATATCATGTACAGGGGTGCGTTTTCCAAAAGCATTCTTAGCATTTACTCACCCTCAAGTAGTTCCAAACCTGTATGAATTTCTTTGTTCTGCCGATATTTTGAAGAAAGTTTGTAACCAGGCTGTTTTGGGGCACCATTGACTTCCATAGTAGGAAAAAAAAAATACTATGGAAGTCAATGTTGCCCCAGAACTGTTCTGTTTCCTACATTCTTCAGAATATCTTCCTTTGTGTTCAGCAGAACAAAGACATTCATACAGGTTTAGAACTATTTGAGGGTGAGTAAATGATGCCAATTTTCATTTTTGGGTGAACTATCCCTTTAAATGAGAATAGATTGAATAAACATTACAAAAAAATATATAGATTTAGAAAGAAATATTTCGATTCAACATAGAATTTATGACACAAACCTTTAAGGCTACAATGTGGGCATAATGATTTCAGAAGCTGCATCTGAAAAGTATTTAGGTATATTTGCAGAGACTAAGGTGGCATGAATGCATTTACACTGTAATTAGAATTGCATAAATAATGCTAGGAGATTCATGGGTTTTAAAAGGGCATTACTGAATACTGAAATATTAAATTTTTCTTTCTTTCTGTCTTTCTTTTTAATAAAACGATACTCTAAATATGAAACTAAAACTCATTAATTCACCCAAAAGAAATTCCATTCAACCAATTCATTCAAACAACTGATTCATTCAAAAACGAAGCAAATGACTGTCTTTATGAATGGGTCACTGAATCATTGGCTCACTCAATTTGCTCAAAAATGTGGATTCATTCTGTAAAGAAACAGAATAGGGAGAATAGTTCTGCTTTCGCTTTGTTTGGAACTATTTTCGTTCATGAAATTGAACAAAAACAGACAATATTGTGTATAAAATGTAACAATATTAACTTATTAAACCGTTGCATAAAATCAATATCATATTTAAAAAACGCACTCTTGCTGGTTTGATATGGCTGAACTCTCTCATATGATATAAATATAAGACAAAAATCCATACAGGGGCAGTTTTTGCCCTATATTTTGAATTTTAGGACATATAACTACATTCTAATAGGCTACGTCACACAGATAGTCATCCTGCATCAAATTCGTCAGCAACTGCACGCAATGTAACATGACATACAGTTCTCTGGGCTGGGTGCATTAAATGCATTAATATTTTTTCCATAATTAAATCACACCAAATTAATGTGTTACATAGACCAGTTCTAATCATTATTGTTGTTATTTTGTTAAAATATTTATTTCATAATGGTCTTTTTGATCCACATTGGCTGTAATATTGTGTCGAAACACTGTCTGTTCACTCTTTTTGGCATCTGCAGTATTAGCCTTAAAATTCTTTCATTTGGATGATAATAAGTGGCTGGAATTTAAAGCACATAATATTAGCTCAAATAATCACATTAAAGCGACTGTGTATATATTGCGAAAGGCCTGCTATGAAAGGGAATGGTGTATTCTACCCCATCATGCAAATCCTCCACAGATGAAATAACAACACAAAAGGCTTTTGTCTTGAGTTAAAGGTCTTGATCTCATAGGAAGAGTTGGGGGAGTGAATAAACGACTGAGAAGCCGAATTCATCACAATTACTGAAATCCGCTCTGACACATATCGAACGGAGAATAAAATGACATCAAAAGCAGGAACGGGAAGTTTGTGGCTTTTCCCGGCACAAGACACAGGGGAACGTTTAGCAAACATATTTTGGATGAGCTCCACTGAGGGCGTTCAGTGTAAGAGCTTGAGAATTGATCTCAGGGGCTGAGAAATGAAACCATTAGAGCATTCCGTCACTCACACAAACACACAACAACCCGCTCTGATCTCACGCCATGTCTTTTAATGGACCGCATCAGGTAAATATTATCTCTTGGCCAGAGAGCCATCACAGGGGAAATAATCTCAAAACAGTGTCAATGGGATAAGACCATAATCCTCTCCACGTGTGAGCGCAGAGAGTTTGCAATGTGTTTGGGCCTGCAGTGTCTCAAGTGCAGATTTCTATAGATCAAGTATTCCCCAATTTTTTTTTGTCAGCTGAACTCCTTTGACCTTTAAATATTTACTTGGCGTATCTCCTGAGATGTTAATATTTTAATAATTTAACATGACATTCATATGTTCAGTTCTCTGATGTCAATGGTCACGACACATACAGGTAAACAAATAAAACATTTCAGAATTTTTCGTCTTTTTTAGTAAGTGGTTTATTTTGAATTTCTTTTATTAGTTTACAATTTATGTTTCATTTATTTATTTTAAATTTACAGAGTAAATTAAATTAAAATATTACAATAGAAAACCGATTTTCTTTTCTACAATAGAAAATAAAGTTCTATTAAACTCTAGAATTTTTTTAATAATATTATATAATATATAATAATGACATAATATTATAATGTGTTTTACTGTATATTTGAAATATATTTCAAATAAATGCAGCCTTGATAAGCATAAAAACTTTTCAAAAACATAAAAAAATATATTTAAAATGATTCCAAACTTTTGACCTAGTGTATATAAATTATTTTCTTTTATTTATTTATTTTTTTTTTGCATACACACACTCCTCTGAGTTAGAGCTTGTTGGTGGATTGAACGTTTAGGCACAAAAATTGATAGTATGGCAAAAATCAGCTGGGGTCATGTCACAGGGTTACTTCACTTTCAGTGACTACAGAAATGTTACTTAGAAACGTGTTGTGTGGCTGTTTTGGACACTGTAAATCCCCGGTGGTGGAGTGGGTTTAGTCTGACTAACACCACTGGACACTGTCATCCTGCCTGAGCACTTTGAGATCTCTCTGAGGTCAATACCAGCCTCACCCAAAACTCATCCAAAATCACTGATGACCAAAGACACATCAGTTACATGTGAACACACTACATCACTGCTAAGCTATGACTGTGACTACAGCTAAAAACAATCCCACGCTTTTTTTTTTTTTTAACCACTATAGTTTTATTAAAGCAATAAGCCCCAAGAAGCCGTGGTTTACAGTGAATTTATAACAGCTAAGGGGCGTTCTTAGGCACGACGGGAAACTGAGTTTTATTTCAGTTGATGATTTTAGTACTTAAACTTGGGCCAAACCAGCATTTCTTGATTTTCATGCAGTTTTTCATTTAATATTTAAGTCTTGCTTCATTTTGGCTTTATTTTAATTAACAAAACCGTTTTTAATGGTTTTAGTTAACAATAACAACAACACTGTTGCGTTTAGATGAAGATTTCACATTGAGCATTTAAAGGCCTCTAAGAAAGCGTCATGTTTTGAAATGTCATGTGATTCATTCAAAATACTTAAGTAACTTCCAGTAAGTGTTTTTCTTGGATTGGACTCACAACACCTTCTACTAAAGATAGAAGTTACATGAAAAGGCGCTAATAAATCAGTCTTAACATCAACAACTACTTGTGCTCATTGTAGAAGCCTGGAGACACATCTAAATTTGTTTCCTGGTGGACTGATCAACTCCTCCACTTTGACTGCTGGAAACTATATGAAGCCAGTCAATCAGATTTTAGCTTGCCGTATTGAGAAAATTTGCAATAAACCTTGTACAACGCATGAAGGGTCAGTTGGTGGGTCATGTAATTCACAGGAAAACATGAAAAACAGAATATCTGTGTGTGATATTTTATTGCATTTTATAAATCACTCTCAATAGGAATGAGCCCGTCATCATATCATTAGGAAAGTATTGTATTTGGTTGCCTTCCAAGTGTTTTGGCACTCTGTCATCACCTTTATGCTGTACAGACAATCCAGAAAATTACAACAGCACTCATTTTCCCCATTTCCTCTTTCGGTTTCAGACTCATATGCTGTACTGCTAAGTGACTCACCGCTTGGCCTATGCCACAAATAGGACATTTTTCCTGGATTACAGTGCAAAGGCACAAAAGGAAGCCGTGAACGGCTGCATTACAGAGTGTGAGTGTTTTGAGCGGCCTAAATGAAGTCAATCCTCCTGAGTGTCTTTAGATTATCTGTAGGACGCATTCAGTTGTTGTAATGGGAGTGGCAGCTCGGCTAATGCTGTGCTCTCTGGTCAATAATAATTCAGTGTGCCGCTGTATGTGACCGGGCCTGTTCAGGGTCACACTGAGCCTCATTGATTCAACAACACAGCCCAACCCAGAAAAGAAAAAAAAAACAAAACAAAAAAAAACAACAACTAAAAAAATAATGATCCACAAGATATAACTGCTTTAGGTCAACACTATAACTAGTAAAACCACAGCGATATTGTGCTGGTCCAGGGCTAATATTGCAATTCCTTCAGATTTTTAACCCTTTCTAACTGATGCTTCCAAAACTGTCAATAAAACAATGTTTTGCGCTATATACCACAATTTTACAGCAAATATGTCTTTATGAATTTACATCTGTATAAACTTCTAGGCATGGTCTCAAGAGGAATCTTGAAAAAAATATTTGTTGTAAATTAGGTTTTTTTAAGTGATGCACCAAAATGATTTTTTAGAAACCAAAAATAGTTTAATAATCAAGAAATGATAAAAAAAAAAAAAAAACACATACACACACACACACACTAACCAACACTGAAATAAAAACTGAGTTGTATAAGCACTTAATTTGCAAAGGCAGCTTTTAAATTAATTTTTTTAATTGTAAAATTGAGTTTCTACTCCAATGTATTGTCGAAATATGTCACCCTGGACCATAAAACCAGTCATAAGCGGCAATTTTTTGAAATTGAGATTTATACATCATCTGAAAGCTGAATAAATAAGCTTGATGTATGGTTTCTTAGGATTGGACAATATTTGGCCGAGATACAGCTATTTGAAAATCTGGAATCTGATGGTGCAAAAAAAAAAAAAAAATCTAAATATTGAGAAAATCGCCTTAAAAGTTGTCCAAGTGAAGTTCTTAGCAATGCATATTACTAATCAAAAATTAAGTTTTGATATATTTACAACAGGAAATTTACAAAATATCTTCATGGAACATAATACTTAATATCCTAATGATTGTTGGCATTAAAGAAAAACTGATAATGCTGACCCATACAATGTATTTTTGGCTATTGCTACAAATATACCCCCACGACTTAAGACTGATTTTGTGGTCCAGGGTCACATACAAACATTAAAACAGTTGCTGTAATAAAAACTTGTTTTCATGTAAGATTTTTCAAACAATCATTAAATAATGAAGACAGCAAGTTATAATGAATATGTAATTTTGTGCATATATTTAACAAAATACTCCTTTCGAAAAAAAAATTTCTTGACTAAAACGAGAAATCGGGACTTGTCACAGCACTTACATATTATTGCTCTTTTGTTGGTTTTGATTGCTTCTATTGTGCTCATTTGTATGTTGCTTTTGATAAAAGTGTCTGCTAAATGACTAAATGTAAAAAATATGGCTTTTCTGAAGTAAATGTAAGATCACGTGACAGTTTACAAGCGTGGTTCATGTGCCACGCGCTACAGCCATGCGTCACACCACATTTAAGAGCATCAAAAGACATTTATTGTTTGATAAAGTCTCAGCTTTTAAATACCGTCAAATTTCAAAGTAGCACAAAGCATATTGCAAAATCATTGGTGAAATCATTAAACGAAAGTTCTTGTGCTACAGATCGGAATATGTATTCCAGAGCAAACGCTGACAGAACAAACCCTACACGTTAGCGTGCGTTCACACCGGACGCGGCGAGAGCGTCAAAGTGGCCGGAAGTCATTCATTTTCAATGTGAGCCGGCGGCGAGAAGCGGCGAGAGCGGCGTGGCGCGTCTTGGACGATGAGAGCGTCGAGGAGAGTTGAAATCAGGTCAACTTTATGGTAATGAGCTATGACGCGGTTCGGCGGCAACCAATCGGAATGTAGAAGTCCACCGCTTGAGAGGATTCCAGAGAATGCAGCCCTGTAAACTTTGGTTCCGACCACATTAGTTCCCAAGCAAAATGGAGGAGAGGTTAATTATTGCTGTGGCGGGTTTCCTGATGGTATATGACGTGTCCCTGTTTGCGTACAGGGACATAAAAAAAAAAAATAAAAAAAAGATGCGTAGACTAAGGTGTCTGACATTGTTGGTGTTCCTGGTGAGTTGCTGATGTGCATTATCGTTATTTTTCTGAAAATAAGCAGGAATTGCATGCTAACTTTAGCGCCAGAGCATGCAAAACAGTGTTGTTGCAGCAAAATATTTCTGACATATTGACACATATTGGATTAAACGAAAAAAATAGGTGTTGTAGAGAGGAGGGCGAGTTGTATGTCACATATTTTACCATGAACAAATCCACACCACACAAATGGCTTTTAATTGGTTTATTTCGTTAGCAAACATGTAACGACAAAGTTCTTTCCATCGATCAATTTCTCCCTTTCACATTTAAAATATTTCATGAGGTTAACTTATACCCTACTTGTGGTCAGTCTGCACAAGATCAACAAGCTTGTTTGCTTTGTGGCCCCTTTAAATACAAGACAAGCATACGATCAACATCAGAGCGTCCACGAATCTTTCTACAGCGTTGCTGGCAGGGCGGCCAGGGCGAATTTTGACGCTCTCGCCGGCGGCGGTGTGAACGCACAGTTAGAGAGCACCTGTGCTTCTCTCCAGATATTCTTAAATCTGCCAGCAACATGGAGAGGGTCTTTGGGACCGTTAGAGTTGGGACACAACCCAGACGTCTGCTACATAATTATGTAACCCCCCACCAAAGCTCCCAGCATAACGGCAAACTCTGGATGCAATTAAAACCTCTGCAGAGTTAAAACCTTCACACATCTGACATCAGCCAGCATTAAGTATTTATGAGACACTCTTGGTACGCAAACGCATCTGTGCATCCAGATTAGTCATCTGCAAAACTGGCCAAAAACAGGAAGCAACAGCAAGTCTAATTACAAACCTTGATGAAGTGTAATGCTGCTGGACTCTAAAATACAACATTACTTCTCACTGTTTAAAGGTGGGGTATGTAATTTTTCAAAAATGCTTTAGAAAACTGAGTCGGGGCCGAGTACCAAAACAAACTTGTAGCCAATCAGCAATAAGGGGCGTGTCTACTCATGACATGAAGGAGAGAGCGTTCAATGAACAGCCGAGCCGAGCGACAGAAAGATAGAGACGGCGGATAAAAAAACAAAAGAGGAAAACGTCTGCGGAACGATAAGGCAAGAAGTAGGACCCGTGTAAATATCGGATCAGCTTTCCAGCGCTGGAGAGAACTCAAGTAGCGGAAGGCCTGCGATCGGATGCCGAAGTTGCTTTGTTTCTTCTCGATAGTTGAGTAACACTGTGTCTACACCGGACGCGGCGCGCCGCAACAGCTAAAGTCTGCCAACACTGGACGTAATAAAGCAACCGTTGAAAATCATTTGAAATTTGTGTCAGCACGTCATAAATAGAACGCGGCAGCAGTTTTCTGTCTGGGATTTGTCGTGTCGAACCGCGCAACATCCAGTGTAGACCGCATCACTGATTATAATGACTTCTATAGTATTTTGTCGCGCCGCTCGCGTCCGGTGTAGACACGGTGTAATATCGGTTTTACAGAATTCAATAATTGCACAGATGCAAGTAATGTTTTTTACACTAGCTTTAAAAGTGCTAAATCCAATAGGATTTCAGAGTCGGAACTATCCATTTATAGTGAAGAAATGAACAAATGTTAGTTTCAGAGAGGGAGTATGAGACAGAAAAGACACTTATGATGCCTCATGACAGAGCTAGAGGGGACGCATCACTCAAATTTCAATAACGCTCCATGTCTAAGCAGTGGTGCCTTCCAGCAATTAGTCAGGGATGTGAAACGAGGGTCTGTGTTCATGTGAGTGATGATCAGTCTTGTGTACTCGAGTCACATATCAGAGGAATCTTTCATTTTAATGTGAGATGCTCAGTACTGCAGCAGACAGAGCTGAAAATGAGCACATTTATGGCCCTATGATTTCTGTTCAGTGGAAAATGAGGACACAGTCATGGAATCCAGTCATAAAAATGGAATTTGAACTATAACAGGGTATGTCATGGAATTTGTAGGGTCAAAAGTAGGGTTAATCAGATTATGTATGTTAATTATAAAGTGCAAAAAGACTGTTATTTGAATATGAAGCCTGCATGTCCTGCATATGTCTGTGTGAACGCGCCTCACAGTTTCATTTTATTAAAAAAACATTACAAAGGTTGGTTTCCACTCATTAAGTCTTTTATTAGAATCATTTTTTAATTAAAAAACATAAAATACAAACAGAAACTCAAAAGTCTTCACAACAACTCATCAAAATTAACGTTCTTGAAGAATTTGTGGCAGAATTATTAATATTGAATTAGAATATTAGAATTATATTAATATTGTACAGTAGAATGCATTCCCTATTTTCTTCCATGTTTTAATTTTAACAGTAGACCTGTTGTGCAGCACTGTTTACCTAAAAATAACAAGAATTACATTTTCATTTAATTGCATTAAATCGTTAATGTTTTATGCCTTCATCTGAAAAAAAAAAACGTATAAAATCATGACATTTCTGATAAATGAAAGGATTTGTAAAAATGTAAAGAAATTATTCAGTTCATAAAGTTAAATGAACTAAAATGATTATACATGCTTTGATTATTAAAATTTAGCTAATTATACCATTTTTAATTTTAATAAACCAGATTTCATAGGGCCCTAAAATGTAATTTTTGTTAAACTTGTGATAATTTATACAATTTATCATCAATTTATGCATGCTTTTTAATAACTAAAATTTAACTATTAAAACGGAATTTATAAGGAATATTAAGAAATATTAAAATTGATAGAAGCTTGATGGAATTATCAATGGCCCGATCGATGATAACAATTCATCAACACAGAACCCATTAAGCTTAACAACAACAAAATAAAAAATTACATACAGTATTTGGGGGAAAAGAAAAAAACGAATTCATGGCACCATAATAACAGAAGAGCTGTTTTGAATAACGACATCCCTCATTCAGCACACGCAGGGAAGTTTAGTCTCTTATCTTTCAGTGGTCTGTGAGTCACGGCTCAAACTCGCCTGCTTTCCTTCAACCCTGAGCTGAAAGCTACATCCTTCCCCTCATCCTGTCACAGACTGCTCTTCCTCTCACATTTACGCTACACAACAAAGCAAGCGTGACTATCAGAGTACTCTTTAAATATCTTTTTCTCTTAAACATGCACACAAAAAAAACAACACTTCCCTGTGATAGCAGTCTATTCAGAGTTAATTATCATGGCCGGTATTTTAAACACAGGGCCTTGACATGTCCTTCCAAAGCCATGCCTCACTTCCTGCATGACCACGGCATTACAATGACTGGGCATTGGAATTGTTCTTGTCATAATATTTAACAATAATATTCAAAATAATTTTTAAAACAGAAATTATCTATCATTATTTGACTTTATTCGGCTTTATATGGTGCAAATATCAGGCAATATATCGGTTTGATACATAACTTTTGAGTTTTGCAATTTAGAATTTTGAGAAATGTCTTTCAAGTATTTTTAGCTCAGTTTAAAAGCTTTGATGTCTTCTAGTCAGTGCAGAAAAGGTGAGGAAAAAAGATTCAATGTTGGCCTAGTAATCAGGTTTTCTCTTAGCCTTGAGGGATATAGTCTTTTTACACCTTTAGTTTCCAACAGGTGTGTGTGTGTGTGCGCACATTTGATGAGTTACGTCAAGATTCAGTCTGAAGGCAATAACAATATACAGAGACAGTTTTTGTATTTGTAAGTTTTGCATGACTGATTATTATTTCCTGAGGCTGAATTCACTCGTGTAAGATGATTTGTGCAGTTTATAATGTGTCGAGCCTAGTCTGCGCAATGTAAGTAAAGCTTTATTTGTGCAAACCCTTTTAAAAAGTGTTAACAAAATGCTTTACAGAAGACATACACGAATGAACTCTTAGAAAATAAATAAAAATGTGCATATAAGAGAAATCAAGATTCAGAAAAAATAATCCCCAAAGAAATGCCCTATGCAAAAAATTTGTTTTTGAGATACTTTTTAAAAGTGAATAAAAAGCCAATTGCTGAAACATCAATAATTTCACATTGCTTAAAACTGCCAATATGATTATCACAGCTAGTCTTGACTTCATTTCAGGATTAATATTTTAATATGGAATGTATTCATGAAATGTAAATATTGCAAAAATATATTTACTTGTAGAGTAAACAGTCTGAGTTTGCTTTATAACACTAAGCACATTGAACCTAATACTGTTGCAAGTATTACTAAGCATGCCTTTTGGAGAAGTATTTGGGCAGAAGGTTGGGTAGGCATACCCATAATCCCTCTGCACTTGAATAAATTAATTTTGTGTGTTTGGGAAAACCATGGGGAGTTATGAGGATGTGTATATTTAATTGTCTTTTATAAGAATAAAAGATAAAACAACCACTTTGGGTTTTGATGGTGTCTTAAAGAATTTTTTAAGTCACCATTACTGTGATTAGTGCTCAACTACCATGCACTCAACAACCAACTGCTAAACAACTTTGAGTTTAGTGAACTTTATTCAGCTGTGAATTTTTTTTTTCTTAAAGTTAGATTAGTAGTTTTTTCAAGACTTTTTCAACAATCAGATTAACTTTCAAAAAATAGTTGGCACAACTACAACTGAAATTTAATAAATTAAAAATGCTTTGCAGCTAGTTGCTTAATTTAAGTGAAATTCATCCTTTTTATTTATTTACTTATTACAGTGTAGTTGTTTAGTTCTTGAGTTTTGAAATAATGCTTATTAGGAACAGTGTCACTGACCTTAATAAGCCCACTAAGCTAAGAAACCCTTGAGCCTCATAATAAAAAGCCACTATTATAGACAACCTTTATGGAAAATAATTTTATGGTATTTTTTGTACTTTATATAGCATCACCACATTATAATTGTATGACAAAGAGGATCATGAACTTCCAGGCTAACATTTCTTTTGGTGCTGCATGAAAGAAATAAAAATCATGCAGGTTTGGAACAACATGAGGGCTGCATGAGTAAATAAACAACATTCTAGGTCGATTTATTTTGCTAAAGCACCTAAGATACTTGCCCAAATACTTATAACAGGCTCAGTATCTCAAGACTACAACAGCACATACCACAGATACTGATGTGTTCATGTCATTGTAACAGCTATGAAATTGTGTAAACAAAATAAAAAGAGGCCAGAGTCTTCAGCCCCTCATTCAGGTGTACTTCATCCTGAGAGCTTGAATGCTTTGTTGATGATTTACAGAAGGATTCTTTCAAAACAGGTGCACAGAGGATCCAAGAAATGCTTAATAGATGGTTTGCTAGGTTTGTTTTTAAGCTTTGGGTGGAAACTTATGTCAAATTCCCATCAAGGTCTTTGCGTTGAAAGCCTGCAGGTTTACCATTCTTCCTGACATGTAAAGAGCCTAAAATTAGTGCAGCTGATGACCGAGCCGGGATGTGGGTGGCCACAAACAGCTGCTGTCACCACATGAGAGTCAGAGTCAAACAAGCTCAATGACAATTTACAGAGACTCTCAAATGTCAACTGATGTTGATCATATTTAGCTAGTCAATATGACAGAGGTGATGGACTATAAACTGCAGCACTGTGCTAACCTTTTTGGTATCCAAACTTGGGGTGATGTTCACTCATCCAAGATAAAGAAAATTAAAATCTAGGTTAAAATGCATACAGAGTTGTAAAAAATTTTCCTACATATTTTTGCACAGTAACTTTAATCATTTTAAAGTTTTTTTTTTTTTTTCTCTCTCATTATGAACCTGGATGACTTAGGGCTGGGCGATATATCGAACGCGATGATCATGCGCATCTCGTCAGTAAAGCCGGTTCCGTGATTAGCGCTAAATCTCCATCACATGCTTTCAAATGGAGCGGCAATCGCCTTCGATAATGAACTCGATATTGCGTAGCTTGTCAGTGATCTACGGCTGTGTATTAAATGCCGCTCCATTTGAAAGCAGGTGATGGAAATTTACCGCTAATCATGGAACCGGCTTTGCTGACAAGATGCGCATGATATATTGCCCAGCCCTAGGATGACTTGAATTTTTCACTTTGTCACCCAGACATATAACATATATAAATTTAAGTTTAAGCCATAAATTTAAATGTATTTTTGAACAAGTACTGATCTGGAAAATGTTACTTAGCACATATTTAAAATGTATAACATTTTTCCATGGGTCAATACAGTATGCAAGTACGTGTGGCATTCTATTTCCTAATTCCAGCTGCAACAAAACATCTCAAGAGCGTCGTGAGGAAAACAGCCACCCAAAAAAAAAAAAAAAAAAGAAAAAGAAACGCACACAGATACACACAATCCAACAGTCTCTTATTTAAAACTGAACTTTTTTGACTTATCATGTATGTGTTATGTAAGAGTATTTTGTTTCTTAAGTGGGTGAGAGGCAGGATTTCATGCATATGGAGTCATTATTCTCAAAGGCCGAACTTTCAAAGAGTGATCCTCCCAAAATTAAAATTTTGTCTTGATGCAAAATGGCTTTTTTTGACCTAAACAACTAAACATGATGAAATTACGAAATGTGAATAATAAACAATGAAGGGGTCAGGTTAAAGTTAAGCCTCCTTTTTTTGGACACAAAATTCCCTGTGCATTCCGCAGCAAACAATGGCGTACTGTTTTCTCAAGGCGATGTAACAGGAGCGAGCTGTGCTCTTCAGCTTCAGAGGCCACAGGAAAACTCACTGAGGGAGCCGTCTCTCTCCTCTTCATGAGGTTTCTTGGAAAGGTTTCCTCAGTGACGAGGAAATCACATTATTCCAGCTGAATGTTGTTAAAAACTGGAAATGTGTCCATTAGGACCTAAAAATGCTATATTAACTGACCTTAGATCAAATCATCACGCTACAAAAAGCAAGTACCAGAGTCAGGAAAGACCAAGCTGCCCATGTTCTGTTGCTGTTGTTGACTAGGCTATACACTACTATACAGTGGCCTTAAGCAGTATTTCACTTCACAAACATCACAGTAGTAGTTAGTAGAAGTAGTCTTCCATTTAGTAAAATTTTAAATCAGACAACCCGATTTCATGCCTGTATGAGCCAGTGAAATAAATACTAATGTTTTATGGGCGTTTTGCAAACTGTAATAGAACAGCCAGCAGTGTGACTGATAAAGCTCTGGCTTCTAATGATCCATTAATCAGAAATGAGGGGTGCCACCTTTTCAGACAGGAAGACTGAGGCTATTAGGACTGTTCTCTGCTAATGCATCAATAAGTCCATCTGTTATTGACAGCTGAACAGCATGACCCCAAACCACTGTTTAGACTGCACACTACTCTAGCTCTGCCATTCTGTCTCTCCTAAACCAACACTAATGGTTTAGGGTGCTAAATGTTACATCTGACATTATAAATGACAAGCAAAATAGTTCTGTCAAATTAGATCTGAAGAAAATGTAGACGTTCCTAGTCCAAGCAAAAGCCATTGACGTGATACTGGAGCGTTGGTGTGGCTGTAGGGATGCACAACCATAAAGGTTACTGGACAATGCTGGGATTTAATGGATTGGTATTGATCGATATTGGATATTTAATGTGCATGCCCATTTCCCATATTTTTACATTTGTAAAACTGTGTTGTAATGGCTAATTTCATTATCGATTTTAAATCCATAACATGAAAAGAATTATTATAGTACTTTATAATTAAGCAACTGTAATTATATATTACAAATATTGGTGCATGCCAAGATGGTTGCTATTATAGCTAAATTTTAGTACAAAATAGTTTTAAATGCAAAATAGAAAATGTAAAATATATTTGCACAATATTGGTTGTCGACCAATATCTGCATTATTTATTTTAATTGTATTTATTTATTACATTATTTATTTATTTTTTGAATTGGCCAAAATTGACTGTTCAGTGGTTGATTTAATGCCCATTTTAAAATTTAAATCATAATCTAAAAATGTAATATAGATTCATAATATTGGCCATGTATCTGTTATAGGACAAAACAAGAGAAGAATTGGTGCATAATTTCTGCCAGAATTGCTATGTGGTTTCTAGGATACTCTGGGTGATTGTTACAGTAGGTGGCTGCTTACCGGCCAAAGTCAAACAAGCCCACCTGCAGTAAGACTCTCATTTCTAGATATCAGTAGATCAACTTGACAAATGATTATGTGATATCCTTTAGACATTACACTGTATGCCAGTTCCTGGCTCATGTTCAGAATAATGCTGTGCTGAATTGGAGCTGGGGGAATACCAGGATGAGTACAGGTCATTGCTTAGTGCACAGTTACGGTGGGAGGAAGTAAAAGAGGAGGACAGGGGTGACTGCTTATCTGGTAGCTGTTTCCAAAGCTGTGAAGTGCAGTGGTCCAGATAAACCATTGATCCAGCGCTCAGAGGCAGTTAACCAGCCCATGAGCACTGACTCACTCACACTGTGCTTATTCCATTTCTTCAGTCACCCACCAGCCCAAACGGCCTACGAGAAACAAGAGCACATTGTCCTGCGGAGTGACCCCATCTGACCGACACTATTCTTCCTCCTGCTGTGCATCTGATAGCACAAAATGATGCAGATTTGGATAATGTTGCAAGGGGACTGGATCCAAGAGTGGCTATCCGTTAACACTGAGCTTTTGTCGCACAGAGGAACTACAGCATTGTGTGGAATTTAAACTTTTTCAAAAGTGCAGCTGAAATGCTGATAAGCTCCACCCTTACAAAAACAATAAAAAAATAAAATAAAATAAAATAATTAAGTATGCACTGATATTGAAATTTTGATCGAAATTGGTCAATTTCCTTTTTTTTTTTGTTACGTCTACTAAAAAAAGTGAAATATAGTATAATACAGTGTACTCTGCAAGCTGTGCAAACACAGCTGTGCATGAAACAGAGTGCAATAAGTATACCCTGGCCTTTACAAAGATTTGCAGATTTCTAAGCTATATAATAAATGATTTAGAATCATTCACATGGGGAAATGTGACCTTGCCCCTGGTACACAGCTGCAGTGTGTCAGATGGCATCAACTGTATCGATTATGAAGCTGGCAGAGGGTTGGATGAGACTAAACGATCGGTGATGGCATACATGCGTGAGCACTGAACCTGAGCACTAACCGTTCCAAGAATAAAACCAGGGCTCCATATTAATTCATCATTAGACCACCATAGATAGTTCACCCAAAAAAGCTGAAAAATGTGTCATTAATGTCATTAAAGGGGTCATATGATGTTGCTAAAAATAATATTTTGTGTATTTAGTGTAATGCAATGTGTTTACGTGGTTTAAAGTTCAAAAAACACATTATTTTCCACATACTGTACATTATTGTTGCTCCTCTAAGCCCCGCCTTTCTCAAACGCGTCGATTTTTACAAAGCTCATTGTTCTGAGAAGCGAGGCGTGCTCTGATTGGCCAGCTATCCGGTGCGTTGTGATTGACCGAATACCTCAAGCGTGAGACGGAAATGTTACGCCCCTCACCGAATTGTGATGGTGTTTCACGGCACGACCACACAAAAACAATAATTACTGATTACAATGACTTATACTGTCTTTTTACGCATCGCATCGCGCCACGTAAACATTACCATGTCTAGATTTGTGATCAGAGAAACGACAAACATCAAGCACTACTCTACACAGCTCAAAACTCGCGTTTGAATCGTCAGTAGCAGAAATGTACTTACAGGCTGTGAGTCAGAAGCGCCAGACTGTCC
>JAFVLL020019732.1:0-12294 GCA_021397915.2 Tor tambroides
CTAGTAGAGTAGCCATGATGAATGACTGTACTGATCTGATGCCATCTATTTCTGTGCTACCATCCAAGTGGGAATGGCCATATCAAAGAAAGCCTGTTCTTTCTCATCCCCTGTGGAGGAATTCCTTCTGTACTCTGGCATGATAATGAGCTGGGCCTCCTTCAGGCCTCAAACACCTGATTGAGTCGAGCCCTGGTAGTGCCAAACACACTCAGGGAATTACATACTAGGGGATGTCGTCCAATTGGGCCAGACTCTCCTTCAGTAGGAGGCATTTCCTTGGCTTGCCTACTTTGGCAGGGGATGGCGATGCCTCTTTTCTCGCACGGTCTCGCGGCAAGAACCCTGGCTGGCCCCGTGTTGGACGACACACAGTAGACAGCGAGTGGATGGTGGCTGGGGGGAGAGAGTGCAGTAGTTGAGTTCACAAAAGAACACAACATGGAACCGTTTCAGCAAGTCTGCTCAGAGGTCCCAGATTTTGACATGTTTTTGTAAAGATGCTCTTACCACACAGTATTGCCACTTTTCCTCCTTGCAGTGCTATGATCCCATTTGCAGATGACGGAGAAAGAGAGACAGAGAAAGACACAAAGCAAGCTCCAACTTCCCTTTGCAAAGCAAGTCTTTAATTCCTCAGAAACAAAGACACAACACAGCAGTGATTACCTAAAGCGAGGAATATAGTGATAATTAAAGCCTAATTGAAAACACAGAGAGGATCACTGCACTTAAGTACATTTTCTATTAACCCTTAATTACTAAACTTTACAAGGACAATTTAGACCTCAGTTTATCTTTCATTTTATTCTGTATATAACGGTCACATTTATGTCCTTTGGTCAAGTTAAAATAGTTTATCAATTAAAGCAATACTGCAAACCAAATCATTATTTATTCACCTTTATGACAAAATTCAAGTGACCAAATTTCTCAAGCTCCATAAAAGCAGTCTATATGACTGGTTTACTATATTCAAAGTCTTCTGAAACCATATATGGGTCACATTTATGGGGAACTTGTGTGTAGGACTTCTGTTCTCTTCACAGTATATGGACTGTGTCCTGAGCATTTGCCTGCAAACATCCAGGTGTACAAGGGGTGTTTACTCATTATTTTGTAGACTTTTTTGGTCTGTGAAAGTGATATAACCCACTATCTTTCCATTACCACTGATTATAAATTTCAGGTCAAAGCATCATTTTACCATTTGACTTTAAGCTATTTGAGTAACAGAGGGACAGAAGAAGAGACAGAGAGAAAGAGAGTGAAGAAAAACCAAGAGCAGTAGAGAAAGGGCAAGTAAGAATCAGGGTCGATGAAACAGCACAGGGATAATAGAAGTTTCCTGGGGCAATTGTAGAGAGAGAAAGGGAATATATGCACATGTAAATGTGAGAAAAAAGAAAAGCAGGTCACACTGCCATCCGTCCATCCGTTTCATATAGAGCAGGTAGAGCTGCCAGAGAGAGCAGGCAGATCGGTAATTTCTGTTCGCCCAAGCGTTCACTTGAATACCGATTCACCGAGTGAGAGTATAAAGAAATCTTTCTCTCTCTCTAGGTCACAGTGAGAGTTTCCTCTTTATTGTAGATAATGAGATAAAAGAAGGAAAAATGGCAGGAGCATCAAGCTTAATTAATACATCTTAATTGGCCTGCAGTCCCCCGTTGGTCTCCAAACATTATTTTGCTTTTCCTCCACTGGTTTGGAACAGTTTACAGAACGTCCTCTGTGGACTTGTCAGGGGAGCGCTTTTGTGCTGAATATACACAGGCCCTTTTGTGTTAACATTAAATTATAAATCATCACTACTTTTGGGCAGAAAGAAACTCTCAAAATGAGTCAACAACATTTTTTAATCATCTCTCATCTGACACAAGTTGCATAAAGTTCATGGTCTTTTTCTTTTTTGCATGCAGAGTCAATTAATTACATCTAATTATTCACAGTTAATTAACCAATTTTTAAATAATTATTAAATATAGCCTGTTCATACAGAATTCACTCACATGACTGCATGGATAAATATACTATTATTCAAAGATTTGTGGTAAGTGTTTTTTTATGTTTTTGAAGGAAGAAAATAATGCTCACCAAGACTAATTTATTTGATCAAACACACAGTAAAACAGTCATATTATAAAATATTATTAAAATGTAAATTATCGGGGTTTTTTTTGGGGTTTTTTAACTAAAGCTGAATTTTCAGCAGTGGTCTTCAGTATCACATAATCCTTCACAAATCATTCTAATATGATGATTTGGTGCTCATTAAAACATTTATTATTATAAGCATTGTTCAAAACAATTGTACTGCTTAATATTTTAGTGGAAACTGAGATTTCAGGATTTTTGATTAATTAGAAATCTTATGTAATACATTATATATGTCTTTACTTTTACTTTGACCAATTTAATGAATTCTTGCTGAAATTTTTTTTTATTAATAAAATAATTTCTAATCTAATATTTAAATGTAATTTCTATATACAGTTTATATATAAATTAATTTTATTAAATTGTATACAAAATATACAATTATATAATTTAAAGCTATAATTATGTCAAATACATCTGTGTTTTTTTGTTGTTGTTGTTGTTTTTTTATTCATGAACTGAGTTTTTATATCATGGTACAAACCTTCCTTTGACTGCCATTGTTTTTATACAAAGTTAATGATATTTTTAATCCTCTAAAGCTACTTTATATTAATCTTAACCCTCACAAACTACATCCTTAGATTCCTCTTCTACATCCTTAGATTTTTATACAGACTTTTTTTTTTAGTATATAAGCCATTTTCCTCATGGGGAGCGTTCACTAGTCTTCACAATGTATGTGATTACAGGTATCCTTGTAGGGACACTTGGTCCTGGAAAAACCTGACCCCCACACACACTGAGCCCGTTGTGTGTAAGTGTTAGGAGAAGGTGTTTCTTTGAGCTGTTTTGCTGTGTGATGTGTGTTCGGTGTGGGCTGAAAGGTTGGGCAGTCCTTCCCTGTTGCCCCAGGACCTGTCCAAATTGTAATCCTATTCCTGTGTTTATCAAAGAGAGGAAGAGAGCAGGGAGAGGGAGGCATTGAGCTGACGGCTTGATTGTGATGTTTCTGTCTGATAGCTCGGCTAACCTTATCCATCAATTCCACCTCAGCCTCCCAGCCTCAGTCAACCCCCACAGACACAAACACACACACACACACACACATATCTGCCCGACCATCAGTCCTACCACTGACCCTCTCTTACCAGAATGAGACACAGTCCCACACACTCACACAGTTTACACAAACCAGATATTTCACATCAACCACTGACACAAGTTAATGGCTATTAGCAAAGAATAACAATGACACACTCTCTCAAATATGTTTCTTTATTTTGAACTTATTCACACACACACAAACACACACACATTTCCTTTGACCTCAAGTTTTAAAAGTTCATGCTAATAAGGCAAGACAGACAGATACAGATCAAACAAAAAAGTCCTGCCATTATTTTGCTAAATAGAGATAGTAAAATGAAGTGTTATGCGCTTAAATGCATTTTATTTATTTATTTTAAAGTATAAACTGGTTTTTATACATAATATATAAGGCTTGTGTTTTAGTTTTCTCATTTTTCGAATTATTCTGGGTTCAGCAATTTGTGATATAATCTTGATTTTCTCAAATAATATACATACATACACACTTTTTAAAAAATAAAATGGATTTTTCTTTTTTAAAAAAAAAGGAACATTTCAGGTTAAAGTTAAACGCTTACAATGGAAGTAAATGGGGTCAATTTTTCTAGGATTTAAAAGCAGAAATGTTAATGAATTTTATACAAGAACTTCCATTAATTGTTATTACTGTTACTTATTATTAAAACTTGTACTATTTGAGCTGTAAAGTTTGTTCACGTCATTTTTAGGGTCGTTTTAGGGTTTTAGACATGTTGTCGGTAACACTTCAGTATAAGGACCAATTCTCACTATTAACTACTTGCTTATTAGCATATATATTATTAACATATTGGTTGTTTTTTAGTACTTTTAAAGCACATATTCTGCTTGACCGTATTCTACATCCCTAATCCTACCCAATACCTAAACTTCACAACAACCTTACTAACTATTAATAAGCAGCAAATTAGCAGTTTATTGAGGCAAAAGTTGTAGTTAATGGTTTGTTAATAGTGAGAACTGGACCTTAAAATAAAGTGTGACCATGTTGTCAAAAAAATAAAGTAAATTTGGACTAGGTATTTTAATGTTTACAGATGTACCATATTTACTTTCATTGTAAGTGCTTCACTCTTTGATATAAAAATATAAAAAGGAGGAGCAAGCCTCTTCTTTTCATTATTTATTTAGTTTGTTTTTTTTTTAATGCCACAAATGCTGTTGTTTGAGCTTAACTTGTACAGAATGCAGGATAAGTTATTAACACACCGAGATCAGTACTTGGCTTTTTAACATACAAACATTTATAACACCATGTTTTGTTCTTTCTCCTAAAATACTTTGATGAATCAACCTAAACTGCCACTGACAACTGCTGCTCCACTGACATGCACAGCTTAAGCTAAATTTATGGAAGTTAACTAAACTGACTCTTAGCCATTAATATCTCCTAATTATAATGTAGTGAAAAATTAGACTGCAGCACACACATTAAAGAAATAATGAACAGGATTCCTAAATGATGTACTGCGCCCATGCGATAACATAGACATCATACATTCAAAGGAGCATTATTTGCAGATTTTATTTATATAGCGAGTCACAGTGCAAGTGGCATTAATCAGAAAGTACTGAGGCCGTAAAGGTAATCATAGAAATTCGACGTCCCCTAAAAGAATCGTCCTCTGAGACCTGTACGCACACACTTATATGCCGTCAGTCAGATATACGCGCAGAGAAGAGATAAATACCTCCTGACACAGTGGCCCGGGGCAGCGTTTAGCACGCGGAGAGGAAAGATGAAGATGACTCTGACAAAGCCACTGACTGTGAGCCAAACAAGCCCTATTCCTGGAAAAGCTGAACCCGTTTCAGTGTCTCATACACCTCGGGGTCCTCATGTCACTTCACTACTGTCACAGACACCCTGATCCTGTCTAAAACACAGCACTACCTGAGCATTCGCACTCCAAACCTGATATTTGTAGAACAATAGAGTTTAATACCTTGATCTCTCTGACCCCGTCTATTACGGTCTAATCTGACATTCAGACATGTGTACTGCTATTTTTTTTTTCACACCACACTGAACCAGAAAGTGAAACAGACCATGGAGCAGAGCGTAGAAGCTTCTTGAATGTTTAACACTGAGGCCTGTTTATCTTTTTCGTTGTTGTTAGCGGTTTAATTAAGCAAGTCATTTCTTTTTCTTTTTTTTTTTTATCAACCGAGTATGACTAATATGAGTCCAGGAAGATATGCAGCACTTCAAATGTGATGTGTTGCTTTTGTATTAGGACACAATGGCAGCCTGGGCCCAGGGGCACTTTAGATGCTCATAGAAAAGACAGAGGTGAGATGGAAAGAACGCTTGAAAAGCATACATGGATATGGAGGTTTAAAAAACATATTTAGTATACATATACATTTTTAACATTTAACATTAATCTTTATATATTATATCATTTTATACAGTGGTTGTGTTCACTTGGCAAACAGTGTACATCGAATAGTATAGTGTCTCTAGCGGAGCTATTAGTTTAACATTGTACAATAGTTGGCTAAGGCATTAAAACTGAACTAATTCTAAACAACCATTTTTGCAGCAATTCTGTTAATGATCAGTTATAAATACACTACTGTCCCTTGTTAATTAATCATTCTTTTTTTAACAAGGATGTAATTCAAGAATTAAACTTTATGGTAAAATGTTACAGTTTAACTACATTTCACAGTTGGTAAAATCACAGCTTTTATAAATCACAGATTTACAGTAATAAAGCAATTTTATTGCAATGTTTCAGCAAACAAGTTATCCATACCGTATGTTCGGCAGACTGTTTAGAAATTAGACCTGAAATGAATTTTCAATGAATCATTTGGCAAAACCATCTGAATCAGTTAATGATTCAGTCTGTATCATTTAAACAACTGACTCACTGAATGAATAGTTTGGAGCATTTTTCACTGAGTAAAAACAGTAAAGTACGGGAATACTTTACTACCCAGGGAACAAAAAGAGCACTTGATGAAGTAAACATTTAAATGCATTCCATCATTAGTCAATAATAAGAAAAATGGTCTTTAATTCCAAACCTTAAATGAGCAGCTCATAAATAAATTTACCAACCAAAAGTGTATTAAGACACTAATACATAAAAACAGTACCTATAACTCTAAACCTTCTTCTTTATATGCTAATGATATGTGCAAGAAAGAAAGAAAGAAAGAAAGAAAGAAAGAAGACCTACAGAAGAAAAACTGTCCTCTAAAAATATTAGCAGAGGGAGGGACGGATAGCAGAGAAAGATGAGTGAGCAAGACGAGAAGAAGGGAAGAGAGAAAGAGGAATTGGCCCTTTGAGGACTTTAAAGAGAAAGCCACCATGAGGAGAAGGGAAAGAAAATGTTTACTCAGGGAATTAGTTCAGGATCATTGTGTGCGCGCGAGGGCATTAGTTCCCTGGCTTGATTTCAGGGCCCAAGTGGCTCAAGCAGAGCTCCCTCTAGGCCAGGCCTAATTACCACAGGACTAGGGCCATTAAAATGCTTAACTAACCTCGTTTCTCCAAAACGCACAGATTAGCAGCAGCCTCCAGCAAAGTGGCGGGGATAACCCTGCTGCCTAATACCCCCTTTGATTTATTTTTGAAAAAGAGAGGGGCGAGGGAGCGAAGTGGTAACCGTAGAGAACTGGCACTGCGTACGCACTCAAACTTTAAGCGCAATGAAAAGATTCAAACTTCTGTGTCCACACACTGAGGAGGATTTGGGGTTGAAACCACAGCTATTCACAATGCCACCCTACATACAAACCTGAGTTAAAACAAAAACTAGGGCTGCTGATCGATTCAAAATTGTAATCAAAATTAACTACATGACATACCAATTAATTGAATTAAATACATTTAATGGCACATAGCAATATTTACTAATAAAATCCCCAAATAAACATAATTCAAAGGCATTACATCATGACAGATGACAAAACAGACAAAAAGTGACTTTAGATGCCAATTAGTGCTGTCAAACGATTAATCGCGATTAATCGCATCCAAAATAAAAGTTTTTGTTTACATTATGTGTGTAGTTTATTTATTATGTATATATAAATACACGCACATGCAGTATATATTTTGAAACTATTTACATGTATATACATTTATATATTTACATTATATTTTATATTATATATAAATATATTTAATAATAAATATAAACAGTACACACTAATATATTATGTAAACAAGAACTTTTTTTGGATGTGATTATTTATGCGATCATTTGACAGCACTAATGTCAATATATTAATATTTAATAGATTTCAGAAATTAATATTTCTGCTGAGCAAGAATGCATTACATTGATTAAAAAAAACGGAGAGTTTTGAATCTTCTATTTACCAAATAATTTAATAATAATAGTAAATGTTTCATGATTTCTACAAAATATTAAGCAACACAACCATTTTTAACTGTACTAACAATAAGACATGTTTCTTGAGCACTAAATCAACATATTAATATAAAATAATTTCTGAAGAATCGTGATTTAAAATTCAGCTTTGCCATCACATGTATAGATTACATATCAAATTACAAATATCTCAAAATAGAAAAGTGTTTTAAATTGTAATTCTATTTCACAGTATTATCGTTTTTACTGTATTTTACGGCATCCAAAATCAAATACTTCCCTATAGTATGCGAGTAGTATGTCTAAATTTCGTTCATACTATCCTTATTCATACTATATAGAATGCACTTTTTTAACGGTCTCAAAGTAAGTTCAAATTCAAATTTATAGTACCTAAACAGTAGACAGTATGCGATTTTAGACGTATCATTCAACCGTCTTAGGTTGAATTTCCTCAAATATAAATGATATTTACAAAACGTGCACCTTAAATGTTGTAATGTTCTGAAATGAAGTGCCATTTTCTTTAAATCAAACACACAACTGTTACTTTTAAGGGAGGAAGGACAAAATCAAAAATCACTAATAATCTCATCAACTGGTCAAGATGAAATTGTGTACATTAAGGCCATTTTTTTCCCTGATACTTCACAAACCGAGTATTGTGATCTTGTCAGTATTTACTACTGGACAGATGCTTGTGAAAACTGATGATGATGTCAAGGTAACATATTGGTAAACAGTGTCCCTGTGTCACTCGCACACCATCAGTGAACATCTCTCACGGTTTCCATTGTCACATCTTTTCGGAAAATATGTTTTCCCTCTGGATTCGCTCATTATCATGTTTCATAAATGACTCAGATGTTTGCATTTTGATGATCATTGTTGTTCCTTGTCATTTGTCATGTGTGACGAGAGACAAAAGATGAATATTTTAGAATCAATTTGCATAATTCAATAAATAGACATACTTAAACTAGGATGCAAAATAATGTTGTGTGCAGCACAATGTTTATGTAAATGATTGGTGTCAAGATGCCTGTAGACTATGCAAGTGTCGATCATGCTTTGGCAATCCTTAAAATGCATTTGCTGTGCTACCCACTTTTTTGTTCACAGGACTGAAAGGAAGAGAATATGGCACCTTAGAGCAATACTGTCAGCTTTGTCCAACACACTAAGAGTGGGATTTGCTTTATTTTGACAATTGTGTGTGATTACTGCAGCCAAATATGACAGTAACTGTATTTTGTTCATCATGATAATACCCTTATTGTCAGTCATCACTTTGTTTTATGCATATTTTTCTTGCATCTCACCATTTGATTTAATTCTCTCTGTGCCTACAATGATAAAAAGGATTAGTTCATCCAAAAATGAACATTTTGTCATCTACTCACCCTCATGTCATTCCAAAACCGTCTGACTTTCCCTGAAACACTGTAAGAGAAGTTCTGAATTACACTGTTCTCTATGCAATCATATAGAGATTGACTGACTTTCAAGCTTCAAAAATGTCGCCAAAGCATCATAAATGTATAAAATATAGTAAAAGATCACATCTTCAATATTCCAGAGTCTTCAAAATAATTCTTCACTCTTAATCTTCTCCTTCAATGAGCTGTTAACTGTTACGACTGGACCAATGAGTCAGTAAGTTGGACTAGTGGTCTGATTTGTAAACAAATCATACAGACCTGTTGTATAAACTGAATCAACCAATTCTTCGAAAAGATAGAACTGAAAAGAATAATTCATGCTCATATCAGACACCGCTACTTTTCACATGAACATATAGGGCAGATGTCAAGATTATCAGTGAACAACTTACACTAAGTTATAAAAACATGACACAATGTAAGTATAAGAGTGTTTTTTTTCATAGTTTTAAATAAAAATTATTGAAGAAAATGTTTTATTTAAAGGGTGACTCCACCCCAAAATGAAAATTGTCATTAATCACTTACCCCCATGTCGTTCCAAAACCGTAAAAGCTTTGTTCATCTTCGGAACACAAATTAAGATATTTTTGATGCTTTCTGACAGCTCTCTGACCCTCCCATAGACAGCAATGTAATTAACACGATCAACGTCCAGAAACGTAGCAAGATCGGTAAAATAATCCATGTGACATCAGGGGTTCAACCTTAAGTTTACGAAGCTACGAGAATACTTTTTGTATGCAAAGAACACAAAAATAACGACTTTATTCAACAGTTCGTCATTTTGGAGAGTATCCACTGAACGCAAACTGCGTATGCTGTTCTTTGTCAGCTGGGTCACACGGATGCGCTGTAAACAGAACTGTTGAATAAAGTCGTTATTTTTGTTTTCTTTGCATACGAAAATATTGATCATGTTAATTACATTGCTGTCTACGGGAGGGTCAGAGAGCTGTCAGAAAGCATCAAAAATATCTTAATTTGTGCTCCGAAGACGAACGAAGCTTTTACGGGTTTGGAACGACATGGGGGTAAGTTATTAATGAGAAAATTTTCATTTTGGGGTGGAGTAACCCTTCAATGCGAGGAAACAATTCTTTGTGAACTATCCCTTTAACTCAGTTAGGTAAGCAAACCCTGAGATGAACAGTCACCTTTTTTATTATCCTGTTTGACAAACATTATCTGCTGGATGAAATCCAACAAGCCTTTCTATTTCCAAAAATGCAGTTTAATAATACGGTTTACGTTTGAGCAAAAGAGAGTGCACGGCTAATCAGAAGGGAATAAGCATTGATAATTATTTAACTTCTACAGAACAACATAATCCCTTTAAGGATGTGTTTTTCTTAGAAAAAGCAGAAAAAGGGAACGCAACAAAAATAAATAAATATATAAAAGCGTTAAAATGCAGGCCTGACTGGAGTGTCATGGGAGGTGTAGTGTGGAGAGAAGATAGTGCCTAAGCTAGCTAATAGCATCTTTGTTTTCAGTCAATGCAGTGCTGTGTTCTCCAGGGCATTGCAAGACGTCTTTGGCAAAGCCAGTAGTCCACAGTTCTTCACTTGAGCTCAAGCCACAGGGACACCTTGGTTTATTTATCTTTCAATCAAGCCCCAGCGGTCACAGCCGAGCGGTCAGCAGCTGCCAGAAGAGAAGCCATTTCCCTGAGGACATGTATCTAAGTCACACCTACCTGAGGACGGCAGATTCCGAGACAAAGGAACTACGACACAAACCATTTCAAGCGGAATTTGTTCCACGTCTTAAGTCTTTGAAAAGGAATCTGGATGTCTTGGATTTTCCTCATGCTGCCGCACGAACAAACAAACAGCGAGCATCGTGGTAGGACACAGAGAGAAGTTATTGTCACTTATTTATGTCCGCCGAGGATTTATTATTGTTACCCGGAATTTCATTCTGGCTCTCTTTTGACAAAAATAAATGACTCAGAGACCTTGAAAGTTTAATTTAAAATAGGAGCTTGTCTTGCAGTCAAGACTTTAAAATGAAACAATCGCTTGACTGTAGCGGCTGCGGTGATGTGGAGGAAAGAAGTCTGGAACTGATATTTATTCCTCTGCCCTTGGAGATGGGATTCGCAATGCCAATTCATCGGCATGTCTGCGTCGCAGATGGACACACAGGCCACCAAAGTCCTTTTTCATTAGAACACCTCCGATCGTTTATCTTGACGCTGGGAAAAATAACGTGACAAACGCTTCATTTAATCTGTTGCTGTAGAGCAACAATTAACTTGTAGTTCCCGGTAAAAAAGCAGCCAGTGTGAAAGGACACGTCATAGAAACATTGAATAATGACTTTAGGCCCGGCTTTTGGGCCTATTGGCGTTTGAGTAATGAAAAGGCTGAAAAGGAGGAAAATGTTTAGTACTCCCAGATACTTCTATTGCGAGAGAAAAGACATCACATACTTTTACAGCGTGTCTTAAGTGCTTATCTATCAGGCGGCTGAAACCCTATTCTGGATGTGCCTAAAACTAACATGAGCCCAGTCTTGACTTTAATTTCCTGTTAAACTCAATCAGATTACCTTTGTGGCACTGTGAAGTAGACTGCTCCTCCTCTATTGAATTATGCTATTAGCACAGCTGGGCTCTTAAAACAGATAAGCACTGCTAGGCTTGTTCAGGAAGAGGTTTTTTTCCTCCTGCAACCACATGGTCTCTGTCAAAGCCCTACGTCAGGCTGAGTTTACAACCTGTACGGCCCAATGAGTTTGTGGTTGTCACAAGGTGCTCTGCCAACATGAGTCAGGTTCTAATCTCAAGTATTTTGAAAGTATGCAAAAAGCAAGTTTAGCAAAAGTTTAACACTTTAAAACACCAGCTGCTTATAAATATGTAGGCATAAATGTACTGTATATAAATGCTTACTTGAGTATTTACCTAATAATATTTTGGTAACTGCTTAGTATCTGCTAACTCTTTATTGTGATGGTCTTCCAGACATTCTACTGACTATAAGTAACTTTGCAAGTAGATGTCAACTTATTCTAACCCTAACCCTACTAGTCTAGTAATACTCTACTAACACTGGGGGGTTAGGGTCCATAAAAATAAAGTGAAACCAATTTTTTTAATAATTTAAATTAATACAATTTGTCGTAGACTGTAGTGTTGTCAAAAGTACCGACTGAGATACCATTCGGTACTGAAATTTTAAAAACGTCCATTTCCCGCTAAGATTTGAGCGCTGTTGAGCAGATTCTTAAACAGCACTGATTGGTCATTGTGTTCACGT
>JAFVLL020019735.1:0-27793 GCA_021397915.2 Tor tambroides
ACTGGTTTTCTTCTCTTCGTGAGAGACTTGCCTTTTTAAAGTACCACAGGTTTCGCAAAAAACCCAGATAATTTAGCGCTTACACGAAGTGGGAGGGATTTCGGCTGAGAAGCTCATTCAGAAACTGATAGGGAGGAAGGGGCACGCGCAGAAGTGTAAGGTCAACTTGGAGAGAGAAAAGTCATCTATTTTTCACCAGAAATGAGACGGCATGTCTTTAATGCTGTTTCATACTGTGTCGTTTTCTATTGACTTTACTAAGAAAGGTCAAACCAAATACATTCAGTCGGAAGTTTGGACACACCTTATTATTCTATAAAATTAATTATTTTTAATAAAATATTTTTAGAGCCTACTATTTTATTTTATTTTTAGAAACAGTGTGCAAACTATACTACAATGACTTGACTATATGAATTTAAATGAACGTTTTTTAAAGGAAAGTTCTGCTAAAGTATCTTTTAGCAGACGCAATCTTTTGAGAACGTAACGTGTTTTTTGGTAGCGTATTTAGCGACCGGTTAAATTTACGTGCATGTGACTAACTTGTAATAAGTTTAATCATTACTGAAACGTTTGATAATATTATATATACTTGTATTAACTTTTACTAACTGCAAATCTTTTGTTTTGGCTTCCTTTTTGACTCTGTTTTTGTGCACATATATTAGGGACACATTAGCAGTCTGACAGCATAAATTAAAGATGAATATGAGTAAGCAGTGTGATACGCTCAAGACGCAGATGCTTTATGGCACGTAACTGTCTCTCATCAGCGTTAAATGCATCGCTTTGTACAAACACTGCCCTCTTGAGGGAGCCCAAACAAACAAATATCTTGAAAGGGTATTGTTTCTTATTTCTGGCATATTGTAGACATTCTACTTCTCCTGTCAGTTAAGCTAAGCAAAGGATAGAAAATATCTCAGTATGCATGACACTGGTTGAGCAACTACTTCTAACGCTACTCTGATACATTGTGTCCGCCAATTGTTCAAGCTTAGAAACCACTTTGGCTGAGAGAAAAATCGGATCTATTGTGACGCTTCTTTTCGTCCTGTCATCATGAAGATCACAGTGTCCACCACAGGCCTAGTCTGATTGCAGCCTATGTTCTTTCCCTGTCATTCACTGGCTGTTTTTATATCTCTTTGGGTTTGTGCACAGAAAACACAGTCTCCAGGCATGCTTTATCAAGATAGCAGCTTGAGCATAAATAACACTTCGATGTGTTCCAGATTTACAAGGGCTGCCAGCAAAATATATTTTTATAAAGAAGAAAAAAAAGGTAACACAATGTCAAAGCCACATAAACAAAGCATTTAACTCATCTGGACTGACAGGACTGAACTCAGTGCATATGAAATGCAAACATACTGACTTGCAGCTGAGCATTAAAAGTTTTCAGATAAGATGGAACTGGGTCAAAGTTGAGTAGAAATGTTACTCTTGCAAAAACAAAAAGTGTTCTTGGCCCTGCTAATAATTTTTTGCCCACCAATTCATGGTTATATCTTTAATAATTTATTATATACAGTAGTTATACAATAATACAGTATATTGTATCTTATGGTTTTATATATATATATATATACACAGACACACACACACATACTGTATAACAACATCTATTGCTATTGCTTCCATCTACTAATTCATAAGTGTCCAAATACTTTTTGGTGCCACATTTCCACGTTTATTTAAAATTCCTTACATGTGTAATAATAAAGTGGGAAAATGATCTTGTATCTGCGATAATCAGGGTCATTTTTCACACAGAACTAGAGTCAGCAAACAGATTAGGGGATACTCTGAGTATATATCGATATAATAAGTGGTAAATGGAGCTGTTTTGCATCAAAACATCAGCGATTTCTTTATTCAAATGTAGATTACACTATTTTAAGCTGTCCTTGGGACTGATGTCTCATTTAGAAATACAGTCCTTACAAATATTATTATAAATGAAGCATCTGTGCAATGTTACAGAAGAAAAAAAATGATGGATCATTTTTTATCCATGATTTATAAAGTACAGCTCCCCTGCAGCTCATGAACATATAATCTTACAGTAATACTTCACTTCTCAATCAGCCAAGTCATTTGCATTTGTCATTATTAGCACATTTTTCATGCTGAAAAAACAATAGTCTGAAAATTGAACAGAAATAGAAGCACATTAGATGTTTAAATAAACCATGACTAGCTGAATCATACTGAAAGCACTTCCAAGTCTAAATCATGTTTTTAAAGAGTTCGTTTGAGTTTAAGAGCAGTAGAAACCTCAGCTGTGGTTTCAAAGTGCGCCTCGGCAAACCTTGCTGACCACTGGGTCCGTGTGTTAACCGCTCTGTAACCACTCGATGTAGAGTGCTGCCACAAGTGCATTTGTAAACACTAGCATATTATTCAGTCCATTTATGCATTGATGATTCCTATAAGCACACAGGCTGGCAGTGCAGTCGCAGCTAGCATGGTGAGGAAAAAAAAGCTTTAGCTATAAGCTATTAAACTCATTCTGATGGGGTTATGAACAAATGGGATTTTTGGGAGAAAGACTACAACTTTAGTAGTTATGAGAGAATCTTACTGAGAAATATTGTGCGTCATTGTTCTCTGATTCACTTTGTTACAATCCAGATTGCTTGTTTTGAAATCAAAATGTCCAGGATTACTGGAAGTAATGTGTGATTTTGCAGAACAACATGTCTTGAAGTTCTGTAATGATTTGGCATGTAATTTACACTCTGTAATTATTGATACCATGTTTGTTTAAACTTAAAGGAATAGTTCACCCAAAAGTGAAAATTTACTCACCCTCCAGCCATCCAAGGTGTAAATGAGTATGAGTAGAGTTTATCATTAAGGCATTAAACCATTAAAATATGAGTCCTCTATCCATATAATAACGCTTCCTCCAGTGAAAAAGTCCATCCCCGTTTTTTCTCACATCAAAATCCAACATTTGTTTTGAACTGGTATGGACTGTTTTCGCTTGTAAATGTGCTCGATGGCTGCATATTTCTCTGCTTATTCAGTTGAGACTTTTTCACTGGAGAAAGCAATATAATGGAAGTTAAAACATCTTAATAATGGAATTTTGTAATTACAAATGGAAGTTTATTTCTGTTCACAAGATGTTAATTGATGGATTGTCGTTGTGTGGATTACTTTTGGATTATTGTGATGTTTTTATCAGCTGTTTGGACTCTCATTCTGACGGCACCCATTCACTGCAGAGGAGCCATTGGTGAGCAAGTGATGTAAATGCAACATTTCTCCAAATTGGTTCTGATAACGAAACAAATGCATCTACATGGATGCCCTGAGGGAGTGGAAATTTTCATCAATATTTAATTTTTAGGCAAACTTTCTTTCTTGTGTGCTTTTGTTGCCATTCAGTAGATGTAATTTCTCATTATGATGGTATTATCTTGTTTTGGTGAGTATTAATACCTGTCAGCATTGTACTTTTAATGGAAGTAGAGAGTGTAAAATTTGATTCCACAAGATGTTACAATTCAGTATGTTAAACAAAGAGCTGTAAATTGTTGTAAGAGCCGAAAGCCGTTTCATAGTACATGAATCACTCATTCACTGGGTGTTAGTTTTCTGAGTGAAAGTGTCTCTGAGTGGAAACACACAATGATGTGCTTTTCCGATAGAGCGTCATCATTTCCCAGAATGCTTGAGAAAGGTGCGTTAATTACCCATGAACACATAAAAAGGCTCAGCTGCTGAGCATGCAGGAATTTATTTGGGTTCTAAGAGAGGGAGGGAAAAAAGGAAGTTATTTCAAGAGCATGTTTCAAAAAGCTCCACAAGTTTGCTTTTTTATGGGATCAATAAAACCAGATAACAAGCATGTGAAAATAATCTTGCTCTCTGGTATCTAATCCAATAAAGACTAATTATAAGCAGGACTAATAAACAGGGTCATGCCACTGGTTGTCATGTGAAGGTAGCTGATGATGGAGTAGAAGGAAAGATATTCCCACTGGCCACCCACACTGAAGAAACTGTGCTGAGAAACTAAACCTGCTTTGGGAAGGGACAGGTTTCATACACCTCACAGTGTGGACTTTCCTTCCGTCTGTTTTTGTCAATGCTGTCGATTTGCCATGGACTGCCAAAGACAACAGACGTGTACGTAAATCCTACTTTGTCCCGCTGATATATTGTTACAACCTTCTTCTCTTTGGTTTCCTTTAAGTCAGAGGTCACTCTAAAAGGTCGTTTTTGTTGTCAGCATACCTAGCTTTTTATTTATGCACAAATTGTTATTTGTGAGGAAATGTGTGAGGAATTCATAGTGTTAGACTAAATACATGCTACAAATCCATTTTAGTGTTACTCTGTTTAGAGCTTATTGTGTTTGATGTCATTTCCAAAACATATTATGAATATTTATGGTTGATTTTTGCTACTTTGGACCTCTGGCACCCATATCGAGACTTCAGTGTCTTCCAAAACTAGCAAATGGATTAAAACCTGACCTTGCAAATAAGGGTCAACTGTGAAGCCTGTTCTTCATTAACTCGTGTTTCTCTTTTGTATCTCAGCTCTGGCTGCATTTGTGCATCAATAACGCAGATGAAGATCCTTTTTCATGTGGGTTTTGTGTCTGTGGCTAATTAGAGATCATTACGGTTGATCTCCCACAATAATGAAGTTTTGCTTTAGATATGTCCAATTTGTTGTTCTACACGACTAGGAACAAGTGCCATGTGCATATTTCATAACTTAAATCAAACAATGCCTTGGGAAAAATAACAGTGCATCCAGCTTTAACTTTCTTCCAAATTTGCTTCCAAATCAAACACTCCCACCAGTATCTCACCAGCAATCTGACTTGGACCCTTAGGAGCTGTGGAGCCATATTCTGCTGTTCTTTACATGACAGTTCTTTAATAGATATCAGACGCACTTGGCAAGGCCCCGCAGGAACGACACAACAGCAGAGTGCAGGAAGATGAAACGAGCAACACCACTGCGGGCACAAGTGCTTGGAAGAGGATCTGAAGCCCATCCATTCCAAGAATGTTCTCTCCCATATTTCCCAATAATTAGTGCTGCTCCACAGATGTTCCTTTTTTTCTTAAGTTTTCATTATGGGAGCACGCAGTGAAATGGGACAAAAAAAGTTGAAAAAAGGAAACATCATATGCTTTTCATTTAAGCCAGTCATTAATGAAGACGACAAAGAAAAGGGGGGATATCCTTCACAAGAAGTGCCATTAATAATGAGATTTTAAAAGATTAGTTGTTACTAAAATTGAGCTCCTTTGCCAAATTATCTATCTGGAATTCAAGCCCAACTGAACAACATTCTCAAAGGTTTTCATTATTACAAATTCTGTCCTGCAATATTTGTAAAAATGTAAAACAAATTATCTATTAATTCAACATATTTATACTATTTTAACATATCTATATAAATTACATTTAACATTTTATTTAAAAAAAATCTAATGTACTGTGTGTGTGTGTGTATGTATATGTGTATGTGTGTATATATATATATATATATATATATATATATTATTAGTGCTCTCAAAAGATTAATCGCAATTAATTGCATCCAAAATAAGTTTTTGTTTACATATGTATGTGTGCCGTGTATATTTATGTATATATAAATACACACACATGCATGTATATATTTCAGAAAAATATGTTGTTTATATATTAAATATTGATGTATAATATAAATTATATGAATATAAATATAGATATGTAAATACATGTAAATATTTTCAAAAAATGTACTGTGTGTGTATTTACATATACATAATAAATATACACAGAACACACACACATATTATGCAAACAAAAACTTATTTTGTATGCGATTAATCACGATTAATCGTTTGACAGCACTAATATATATGCATGCATGACATTAAAGAAATAATGTAATTATTTTCATTTAAATTTAAAAATAAATAAACAAACAAACAAAAAACAATTGTTGGCACCGATAGCTGTTGCCAGTGCTTCAAGAAACCTACCTGCAAAGCTACCTGAAAAACTATGCTCAAGTGCACCTAGGGCAAAAGCTGCTTTAAACGCAAAGGGTGGTCACACCAAGTGTTGATTTAATTTAGTTTATAGAATTTAATTGATAAAGAAAATCTATTTATGACATTAGTTTTGACAGCATCCACATTTTTCAGCATTTTTACAAAAGTGCCTAAAACTTTTAACAGTACTGTAACTTTGCAGGTGGGTTTCTTGAAGCATCTTGGAGACGTTGCCACAGTTTTTGTGGATTTAGTCTGTCTCGGTTTGTTCAGTTTCTTCATGTCATTCCAGACAGACTGGATGATGATGAGATCAGATCTCTGTGTGGAGCACTGGCTGTTGTCAGACTCCTTGTGCAAACAAAAATCTCACTGGATTATTACAATTAATGGCTAAATAAATATTTGGAAATGTACACACTACAGGAAAAGATAACTGACTTAAAACCATTTTTTTTAGCTGGTGAAAATATTAGTGTTCTGATAATTTTGGCCACCACTGTCTATTGATTTAATTGCAAACTAGAGTGAAAATCCCGGCCTGCTCTGTGGTCCTGCATGGTTTGTGAGTGTGACAGGGAGGAGCCCCTGGACAGCTCTCTCAAAGGACCCCACAGCTGGGCTCGGGTAATTGCTGTGTGCACATGGTCATGGAAAGAGATTGGCCCTAGTGTCAGACCAATTGATTCGAGTGTTTTCAATGATCCTTGTGGATACATGAAGTCTGAGCTGGTCATCCCAGGTGCACAGAACAAATGCTAAAGGACCTCAAAGACCATTCGCATTTAAAACTGTCCTTTGTGATTCTGTGACGGAGTGTTGGATGTATTTGCGTTAAAAGAAAGTATTATGTTAGTGTGCAAGTCATGGTACAAGGAGCACAAGACCCAAGAGGGAGACAGATTTATGGAAGCGTTTGTCTCCATCTGTTGGAGACAGACTATAAACTCTTACCATAAAGCATCTTTCAGATATGTTTCTAATTTATGAATAAACATAGTGCATAAATAATATGCACTTCCATAAATGCATAAATATTCACACATGCTGACCCAAAACCTTAACCCTGCTCTCATATTTTATAATGATCTCTTCAACAAATATATAACATGCAGTAAAACATGATGCCATGCACGTTAAATCTAGTTGCGGATGTAGTGAAGTCATTCATTTGCTCAGGCTTTGTAGATTTGCTGAGGCAAGTCAAAAAGTCTGTTCACAGCTGAACGTTACCCTACTTATCTCTGTTACCTAACAGGAGTAATTAGGGGCTGTTGTGAGCGCTTTTTCATATGCCCCATTCTGTTGTAATCAAAGACCGCAGAGGCCCACAGACACGGACTGCTTGCAAAACACAAGGAGAACTAATTGTCATGCAAACTAGCCATGTACATGAGAAATGAGTCCCTCTCATGCTCTAGGAGGAAATGCAAAAATAATGTATTATAGCATTGAGCAATATAAGTAATATGAAACAATGAAATGCAATATTAAAGTTGTTTTTTCAGGCTTTGGAGTTTGAAAAGACAATACAAGAAAAAAAGAAGAGAGAAAAAAAATGTGTTAGCAAGGTTGAGGATACTATTTGATGTTACACTGTTTTTAAATCATTATGTGTGTGTGTGTGTACTTGTTTATGCTACATTGTGAGGACCAAATGTCCCCACAAGGATAGTAAAACCTGATTTTTTTGACATTGTGAGAAACATGAGGGAAAAAAATTATTAAAAATAGCAAATGATGTTTATCTGAAAGTGTAACAATGCAAACAGGTTTTCTGTAAGGGGTAGGTTTAGGGTTGGGTTAGGGGACAGAAAATATTGTTTGGTCAGTATAAAAGTAATAGAAGTCTATGGAAATTCCCCACAATTCACAGAAACACAAAATCTTACTGCTCCCAAACCTTTGAACAGTAGTGTATATATACACACAAATTGACGATAATATTTTTTAGCACCCTAACTTTTTATATCACACTCATATTCACCCTAATATTTTTATATTCATTTGTCATTTCAGTTTTATGGGTTTAACAATGCATTCTTCCAGTTGGGGCTCACTTAACTAGATGAATAAAACTTTAAAGAAAAAAAAAGCACAACATTTGATTTTTTTGCGATTTATTTTCAGACATCATAAAACAAAAGAACATTTTCCAATGTAAGAAAAATAACTGTGATTTAATCAAGTGCACTTCAACAAAGTGTCTGTAGAAGCTGTACACCTTGCTTTGTGAAGTGAAGACATGAATCAAAAATATATAAACCATCTTCAGGATAAGGCTTTAAGGTGGGATGTTTAGACAGCCTGTGTCATGTGAATGCATTCATTTGACCTCCACTTCAAGCAATCTGTAATTCCTTTCCTGATTAATTCAGATTAAAACGAAACCGTAAGTCTGTTGTTTAGTCACATCAAGCAACTCCTGAACTCAAAATGCAAAACATAATTTGAGAGTGTGAACATTTGTGCCAAACCCTCCTGCCAAATTTGCAACTGCTGAGGTTTCCATCTCCTTTACAACAAACAAGTGGTCAATCATTTACAATATCACATTACAGCAACAACACAAAGCATACAGGAGTTAGAGACGGCACATAGACGATATAGAGTTACATGTAGTCAGCGGCGTTTGAGCAAGTGTGTGCGCACACATGAATGCAACTATGTGCTTATACGCATGGACAAAACAAAGAAGCAAAAATGCACAGACAATACTTCACACTGATGCCACACAATGCAAGTGCATCAAAAATGCATCACTTTACACACCTTAGTTTGGGTTATTAAAATAAAAACTAAAATATCACATTGATAATGAGACATAAATACATAAATGACCAAGCAGCATTGTGATTCATTGTTATATATACTAATGACATCATTAAGCCATATAGTGGTACAACCATTTTCATTTAATCTTCCCTGTATAATTACGTTGTTTACGATTTCTATACACTGTGTAACATACAATCGGATACATATGAATAAAAGGCAATACATAGCAGGCAAGTTTGTGCAAACCACATGGGTTATCAACAGCAGATGGCAGTGTTTCTCCTTCCACAGATCCAGTTCAGAAAAGGGTGTGTTCTTCTTCATCTTCTGAAGCCTTGCAGCCAACAGAGCCAGCAAACACATCTTTATGTTGAAATTTACAAATATGCGTATTCAAAATGTGTTATTGTTGCTTTTTGAGGTTAAAAGTTGCTGCTAAAATCTCTGAAAGCACAGGAAGATTTCAGTTCAGTTTTAATGACTGATAAACTCCCATAGGTTGCTTGCCATTGGCACAGACCATCCTCATTGGTTCACGGTTTTTGTGACGGCACACAGGTTTCCAAAAGCTACAGTTGATTAGGTTGTATAAAGCCTAGGTCTCCAGATTATATTAAAGGAATGTTTATAGATTGAACATTTGCTTTCATACATATAGGTATCTGTCAATTTTAAATGTTGTTAGACAAAAAAAAAAAAAAAAAAAAAAACTACATTTTTGTGTTACCTGTGAAAACAGACTTTGATCCTCTAATACAATGTAAATGATAAAATAAGCAAAATACACCACTCTCCTTCACAGCGAAAAGAAAAACTGGATAATATTGAAACAACTGGGTATATGAAACAAAACATGGTGTTTTTGTGTAAATGTGCCATGGCATTCAAGGCGTTTCAAAATAAAGTGGATGTTGACTACAATATATTAGATATTTCTATTGGTAATAGATACTGGTCATACACAAATATCATGGACAGTTCATACATTCATATATGTCAACGTCTAAATATGTATATACAAGTATATATATATATATATCTGGAATATAGAAATATAAAAAAAGAGGCATAAGTAGTGCTTTGTGTTATAATCTAGCCTACGATTTGTACTATAGTATTTTCCTTCAGTAATAATAAATGTAGAGGCCCAGGGGCTATTAATATTAGATCAATCAAATTTGACAAGAGAAATGAGACTAATTCAAAAAGCTACGTGTTTGAAACTTTTGCATGCACTTATTCCAAATGAAGTGATGCTGGTTCTCCTTTAAAGAGGTCATATTATGAGAAATCTCATTTTTGGGTTAACTTTAAGAAATCAAAATTTCCTCCCCAGTCCAAAAAGACCATTGTAAGCTAAGCAACAAAAATGTCTCGTACAGAAATTTTTGACATCAAAAATATGGAGACTTTAACATACGACTGCCCATATTTACACATCAGCGTAGCCAAACCAATCCCAAAGATGCTATACAGAGAAAGTAGGAAGGATACTGTTATTCCAAAACTGAATAACTAATGATAAGAGTAAAATGTGGGAAAGTTCTGCTGTTAAAGTCTGATCTGAATGGTTTGAACAGTACATTTCAATGCAGACCTTTTTGTGAATCTGCCGCAATGATGCTGTTACTGAACGATGGACAGCATAAACTATACCGACAACTATCAGTTACTAGTCAATGTAACTCCTTTCACATGCAAAAAGGATGCTTACATAGAAGTCTTAAAGGCACAGCAGCAATAACGGCCTGCTTAATTGGACTAATGTTATAAGTGGACCTCGGGGGAAATAATTGAATGATAAAAATACGTACGATATGACCCCTTTAAAACCTGAAACAAGCCAGCAGTGCAGCAAAATGAGTCAATTCCAGTGCTAAAGTGATTCTGTTTTAAGGACAAAGCTGAGCCTGAAGTAAACCTAATCTATTTCAACAGCTACTCTTAAAAATCTGATCTACACTCCACAGATGTCACTGACACGCTTCCTGCAATATCTGAACTAGCAGTATGAAGGGGCACTGGGCATCTGGGTAACAAACCTTGTGTAAGGGCACATCATTAGGCAGTTGGCATGGCAGAGGCTCTCCATCTATCGGACGTGTCTCTCTGGTCAAGGCTGACTGTGATCTTGTGATGGGCAAAATGTGGCATGAGACTTGGCAGTGAGAGACAGTGATTCCAGAGTAAAGAGATCTAATGGGGCTGATGCATTATCACTGCTGCATAGAACTGGGTTGAACCTGTTTGTAGCGTCTGTTGAATCTGAGCTACAACATACGGTTGGCTTGTTGTAGATATATCTTGTTGATTGTTTGCTACCATTTGGTACAAAGTGGAATGTTAATTTAGTGAGCGAATGGAGTGTGTGCTGGTACACAACAGTTTTGTCCTCCTGATTTAAAATGCTGGAAAGCCATCAAAAATCTGGCTGTAGGTCTGTAAATGGGTTAAAAGGTGTATTCGACGTGCTTTTTTATACCTAAATATCATATTCTACCACATACAAATAGAAATGGGAAGAGCAATCGCAGTATTTCTGGCAAATCGGAACCCATAGAATAATTGTGCTCTACTTTACAGATGACAATTGGGCTAATATGCTCCAAAAGTTGAATTTGTGAGATATATAAACAGTTGGGTACTGGAATGCTTTAGGTGTACCTAGTGAAAAAACGGAAGCTAATTATCATGGGGAATGATGCAGAAACAAAACAGTTGTGATGACATATAAAATGCTGCCCTTGCTCTTTCTACAGCCTTAATTATTCAGATATGCCAGTAAATTTCCCTTTACCAGCCAGCTGGAAGCAGGGGTAATTATTCAGGACACTGACAACACCTCGTGTGAGTGTGTATGTGAGAGTATGTTTGAATACACTTTGTATATCTCCATGCTTATGCTCTGGATGTATGCATACATTCTGTTAATATACTTGGACTGGAAATAGTGCACACTAGTTTGACTGTGTGCCTGCATTTGTAAATATATGTGGGGGTAGAGCACATTCTATCATTTGGTCTTCAACTTGCCCTCCTTCGCCAGCTTTTCGTTGAGTTGGCACAGCTGGCGCAGGAATCCATCATTCGGGCCGATCTCTCTCTTGTGTCTTACTGTAGCCGTTGCAACTCGTACATCCATCTTGTGACTGAGCATGAGGTAAGCGATGACGATAGTGGGCGAACGGCTGTAGCCCTCACGGCAGTGAACGTACACCTTTCCTAGAAGAGTAATAAGAAATAACGGTTAAAAAAGGCAGGTTTTGGAGTACCTCCGAAGATCTCATCCTTTGAGGATACAAATGCGGCTTCTGCCGCAACATCAGTTCATCGTGAACCTTCTCTAATCAACCTTCAGACCAATTCCCCACCAAACATGCAACCACACACATACACATTCATTATTGACCAGCCTACTCTCCTGAAGGAATTCACCTTGCAAGCCTCTGCTGTGCTTATTTGGCAGATGCAGCAGAGGATCTGAAAGCTGATGCCTCCTCCAAACGCTTACTTACGTTTTCCCGTGAGTCTTTGTGCTGTTTATATGTCAAGGAGATAACCTTCATTGATTCTTAAATCTCGGCTCCCTGTAGATCAATGTAGAGCTACGGCTTACGGCTATGCAAAACTACATATTTTTAAGGCAGCGGCTATTTGCACTGTGTAAATAGCAATTAAATGCTATTTACACTAAGTGAAAATAGCATATTTTCTTAGCGATAGATGCTATTTATACTAAGTGCAAATAGCGGTAGATGCTATTTAAACTTAGTGCAAATAGCAATGGATTCTATTTACACTAAGTGAAAATAGCAGTATTTTTTTAACGATGTGCTATTTACACTAAATGCAAATAGCTATAGATTCTATTTACACTGTTAAAGTAGCAGGATTTTCTGCTATTTATACTACTTATTGCAAATAGTGGCAATTATCTGCACCTCAGTATTGTAGAACATTATAAAATAGAATGCAATAATAAAGTAATTGAAATTTACTGAAAATTGAAATTTGAAATTGTTTAAATTATCATTTTAATTCAAATTATAAATGGATGCCACCTTATTGGGAAATTAAAGCCCTCCCTACACCTATACCCTAACCCTACCCGATAGTTTATTTTCAACTTTTTGATTATTTCCTTCATTTTTATTGAAAATAAATGCACATGCTTTACCATCAATGCCACTGGAGCTATTATTAGACGATCATCTTTTGTAGTGTTGATTATCCCAATCACACATTGGTGGCCGGAGTTAGTGTAAATTGCTTCTGCCAACAAGGTGGGTTATTTGCACTAATGTAAATAGACACTCCGTATTTTTAAAATCAGCTGGCTAGTTGGTTTCTTAAAACATTAAGGATGTCCTGTATAATTATGTATGTTCACATAGGATGTGTTTTGTATTCAAAAACATCTGTGCAGAATACAATGAAATGGATCAGTACAGATGGATCTTGAGGTGATTTTAGAACATTTAACCATTTTAATTTGATACGCCATCCTGTTGTGAAACCTCACGGTGCAAAAACCGTTTTGCATTGGCCAAACACATTCATTAAATTGCATTTATATACTTTTTTTTTTATTCCACTGCACTGTTTTTCCATTGTTTTTTCCATGCACTAGACAGATGCATTTTACCATCGCACTTCAGTCTTACATCTTTTGAAGTTCTGTCATTAATTACTCAACTTCTTGTTGTTCCAAACCCATAAGACCTTCGTTCGTTTTCGGAACACAAATTAAGATATTTTTGATGAAATCCGAGAGGTTTCTGACCCTGCATAGACAGCAATGCAACTACCATGTTCAAGGCCCAGAAAGGTAGTAAGGACATTGTTAAAATAGTCCATGTGACATTAGTGGTTCAACTGTAATGTTATGAAGCTACGGGAATACTTCTTGTGTGCAAAGAAAACAAAAATATCAACTTAATTCTACAATGGTGACGCAGGAGCCGGCGTTCTGATGCAGAATTAATGACAGAAATTTCATTTTTGGATGAACAAACCCTTTAAGCACAAAAACTTCAGTTCTGCATGAATGGCCCCTATAGGATGACGGCTCTCTGAACTTTGGCCTCTCTATCACAGTCTGTGTTTGAAATATGAAATTGCACCTCACATGCAGTCACTTTTTGACATCAAGGATGATGAATGATGTAAACCTGAAACCCCACAAAATCCAAACCAGCTACTCAAAATAGTTATTTTAGGTTCACCGTAGTATATATAGGTAAAGCAAGAATACAGATTTTTTGTGTGCTCACGTAACTGAATATCACATCAATCCTCTGCAATGCACTGTTGCTAGACCTACAGTAAACTTAAAACAAGAACAAATCTAAAACTAGACGACAACTCAGCCATCGAGACCCACCCCTGTGCAGAGCATATTTTTAAAACAGATTCAGTGTGACTCAGAGGCAGCAGGAGCACTCAGACCTTCATCCCTCCCACTGCTCATTGTGATTCAGCCAGCAAATTCGCCAGATGACATCAAGCCCACTGTAAGCACGGCTGTCGCAAATGTCACAGCTGAGCTCAGCCGGGCTACGAAGTGGCAGCATATATTCTAGATGTTTTGTTTCAGCTTAAGCTCTCAGTGAAAAGATTAGTGTCCTCCCTCAACCCAGGCTTGGCGTCTGATTTACCGCTTACTGGGTTCCTGCTGCCAAGATGACTTGCAATTAAGATGCTTTATAATTGCTCCTCTGTGTTAGAGATGGCATAAAATCCATGCCATAAAAGATGGGTTTAAATCCACCAATTAAAACGAATGGTGTGAGATATCTAGGGATAAAATCTGGGTGTAGGGACTACCAGATCCACTTTGGGATACATTATTGTCTGTGGATACATATACAGTAACAATTCAATAAATCCACTGTACTTTTTCCTTTCGTTGTTTTCTGTCCTGACTTTTGTTTGTTGTTTGTGCAAGCTAAGCATTAAAACAAAGTGATGAAAAAAGAAAGCTGGCATAAGGGAAAAATAAGTAACTTGGTTTGTTAAAGAAAGGTTATGTTATGAATGCCATAGAATACTTTGTATTCTAACTCCGCAAAGACATCGCTGGCTTCATACTTCATGAATTATCAAGAATCTGTGTCAAATGGACTAAACAAGATTTCTGTAATATCTTGGGATAGTCTTGTCGGTGAATGGAAAATGTTTTCTTTACAATCAGTTCATGTAGGTCTAAAGTGGGTATTTGATAAGAAACAAAAGCATTTACAAAAAGAGAAGAAGCAAGAGCAGCTGACCTTTTCCATGTGCCAGAGCCTTATCGATGAAGTCTGCTGCTTCCTCAAAGAAGGCACTGATGTTGAACTGCTCAGTGTCATTGGCCTGTATGCCATGGTACGTGATCCCAGTTCCTGCGTAGAACTCTGCGTTGGTGTTCACATGCATGAAAGAGTTTCCCTCTGCGACATTCAGTATGTGTGTCACACCCAGCCGCTGCAGACGCATCACATTCTGGGCCACAAACCTGGGGAGCAGAAGCAGAGCACGTGTGAGACTCACCTGAACCAAACAAACCAATTTTGTTATAACCTAAAGAGATAGTTCACCCAAAAATGATAATTCTGTTATTTACTCACCCTACACACTTGTTCCAATCCATTTAGCTACCATCAACTGTTTGATTACCAACATTTTTCAAAATATCTTCTTTCGTGTTCAACAGAAGAAAGAAACTCCTACAGGTTTGGAACAACTTAAAGGTGAGTAGATGATGACAAGATTTTCATTTTGGGATGAACCGTCCCTTAAAGGCAGTGTTGTAGGCAAGAACAGCTCAAGAGCGAGACCAGAAGAGTCTTGAGTCTGAGTCAATAAAACCAAGACCATTAAAATATGGCCATGCTCCTTGAGTCCAACACAATATTTTTTTGGTCTTGGTCTCGTCATAGAACATGTGGACTCGGTCTTAAAGTGCCCCTATTATGGGTAATGAAAGGTTCATATTTTGGTTTTGGGAGTCCCCAACAACAGGTTGACATGCATGCAATGTCAAAAAACATTTTCATTGTCTTATAATATGCATTTATTTTTACCTCAGCGACTCCCAAACGATTCGCTCAACGATTCATTTTTCCAAACCCTTCCTTTGCGTAATGCTAATCTGCGGTGATTGGTCTGATTGGTCCCATTTTCATTTCATCATGCCTCTAATGCCTGATAAAGCAGCGTTTGTGAGCTCAGTGCTGCTTTATGTACAGTCGTTACTGAGGAAATCGCTATTTTTACCGCTCCAAAAGCGGCACCTAGTGGCAAAGAATGAATTTGCATTTTCATTCAGACCAGTGCGAAAAGACCAACAAGTGGGCAGGCAATATGCTAATGATTCATGTTGAAGTCAACATGAAACGGCTTGGGATTCATTTTTAAAATGACTCGTTTCAATAATTCAGAGTCGACTCTTTCTTTTGCGAGACAATAACTTTATACACGGTGCACTTTCAGATTTAAAACTTTGCAGGACGTTCTCATTCACTTAGAGCTGTGTTACACACTGCATGAAAGGTAATTTTCAAAAATCCATAATAGGGGCACTTTAAAGGGTTAGTTCACCCAAAAATGAAAATTCTGTCATTAATTACTCACCCTCATGTCGTTCCAAACCCGTAAGACCTTCGTTCATCTTCAGAACACAAATTAAGATATTTTTGATGGAATCTGAGAGCTCTCTGACCCTCCATAGACAGCAAGGATATTACAACGATTAACGCACAGAAATGTAGCAAGGACATCGGTACAATAGTCTATGTAACATCAGGGGTTCAACCGTAATTTCATGAAGCTACAAGAATACTTTTTGTGCACAAAGAAAGCAATAATAACACAATTTATTCAACAATTCTTCTCTTCGAGTTACCGTCTTCCGCCATTTTGGAGAGTACCTCAGAATGTAATCAACGTAATCAGCGGTGTTTACGTTCAGTAGACAGCACGCGCATGGCAGAAGACGGTAACTCAGGGAGAAGAATTGCTGAATAAATGATGTTATTATTGTTTTCTTGGCGCACAAAAAGTAATATCGTAGCTTCGTAAAATGACGGTTGAACCCCTGATGTCACATGGACTATTTTAATGATGTCCTTGCGACGTTTCTGTGCGTTGATCGTGGTAATATCGTTGCTGTCTACGGAGGGTCAGAGAGCTCTCAGATTCCATCAAAAATATCTTAATTTATGTTCAGAAGATGAACGAAGGTCTTAAGAGTTTGGAAAGACATTAGGGTGAGTAATTAATGACAGAATTTTCATTTTTGGGTTAACTATCCCTTTAACCTAAACTCGACCCTCTTCTGGTCTCAAATGAGCTGGTCTCAACTACAACCCTGTCTCAACTGGTGTTTGCTGACAGTGATCTAACAAATCAACCTGAAGTTGTTCATTTTCAGTGAAGACCTGTTCGCACATACAGTGATAATTTTAAAAAATGCATGGTAAACTGTGTCGTGGAAATTGTCTGCATTTATTTTTGGCAGCAAGAAATCTCAAACTCAAATCTCAAGGCAATTAGTAATTATTTTCTATTTTTTTAACAATTCCTATCATATGAATTCATAGAAAATATTTAGGCTTTCCTATCATATTTCAGATTGAGCATTATTCCCAAATAAATTTCTTAGGGTATATTAAAAATTGATGACTTTTCTTGTGTTCTTTTCTCTCACTGCTGAATACCTTGTAATCATTAATTCTTGACAAAACAGTTACATAACCCCTTATGTTGCATTATATAACTGTTTATCAAGAATGTTGAATGCATTTCCGACAAACAGTGGCAATCTGCGCGCTCTCAGTTTGTGGTTCCAGTAAATCCAAGACCCTGCCAACCCCACCCAGAAGCCTCAGCTATGGATCGGTCTGCTGTGTCTAGTTTGAGATTGATTGGAGTGAATTGTGGAGCCGCTTTTAGTTGGCAGAGATGTCGGCCTATGTCAGAGGGTCCCTGGGGACAGCAGTGTTCTAAACCAGAACAGACACACCAAGGAAATCTTGGCTGCTGCCCAGAGGCATACAAAGAGCCATAGGCGTCCAGCGTAGTGCCCAAAATAGGACTCTTGAGTCCACAGAGAGAAAAAAAAAAGAGATGAGCAGAATGCTCTGTCATGTAGTTGCATTGTCTCTATTTTGCTTGAACACCTGGAACTCTTTCATCTTTGTCTCCTAAAAATCCAGCCTATTTATGTCTCTCTAGTCCGCTCCTCATCGCCATCCCTTGTGGGAATGCAGTAGATGAAAGACTGCACATATGGGATATTATATATATATATATATATATATATATATATAACCTAATACAATTATAATATGTTATTTTCACAGACACTGTATTTACACAGTTTCAAAAGAACTCCCTAAATAAAGATCAAGTCTCCAGGCCTTTTGGTTTATAACTGGAGAATGTAGCAACCCATCAGTCTCTGTTTCTGCCAGCAGCACAGGCTCTTCAGTGGTGATGAAGTGATGGACTCAGATGCACCGCCCAACACCCATAATTCAAACTCTCCCCCACTGAGATCCTGTCTATATGGAGCCTTTGCAGATTGTGGTCATATTTCTCCCTGTGTTTGTGTATGCCTGCGTGTATGCATGTGCATGAGAGAGAGAGAGAGTGAGACAGAGAGAGAAAGTGTTTGCTTTGCATCTTGTTCACCTGTCCTGCACTCTGTTCACTGCAGTCCCTTCACATGCATTATTAATGTAAGTCTTACAAAGAGAGGTGTGCTACGAAGAAAGTGGCCCATTGCCCCATACTGCACCTTTACATATGGTAAATGGTCCAAATCAAGTACTAGCAAAATTCTAGGATTTTATCTTTTATGTATAATCATAATGACTTTGTATTACTAAAGACAGCATCGTTTAGATCATAGCCTACAGTCATAACACTAACTGAATTATAATCCCAAAGGTTTGGCACGCTCTTATATCTGCACTTAGTTTATTAATGTGCTCTGTAGTATTGGCAAGAATATGAACAAACAAAACAGTGCAGTGCATGCTGAACACAACGTGGACATTCAATCTTATCTAGATGGGTAATTATGGATGGGATCATCTCATTTCAAACATAATTCTTTTGCAATATCAGTCCTAATATAATCCTTTGTGCAATATAATACAAGTGCAGTAAGAACTCTTTTGTGCATACTGTGCATATTGTGTAAAAAAAAAAATACTGGTGTGCAAGGTGTACTTGTATATAAATTGTTTTTGTTTAAATCTATCTGTCTATCTAGATAGATAGATAGATAGATAGATAGTATCTATCTATCTCTATCATATTAGAATTGAATATAAATAAATCTGGAAGCTACATACAGGGCAGATACAGACATTAGCAGCTCAGTGAAAATGTTTTGTCAATATCTACTAAATTCTAAATTCCTGCTGCTCTTAGTAGCACAGACTAAGCCAGGCACATCCAGCTGTGGTTTTATGCTCAAATTGATTTGTTGTTACAAAGAGAAAATGTGCTTTTTCTATAGCTATCCAATACAACGATGCTTATGTGAGCTGATTTATTAAAGAAATAAATGATACCAGGGAACAGTCACTCATATATATAATCTATCTCCAACTGGTGTGTTTATGAAAGTAGAGGGAGATTTGCTGCTTACAAGTTCCAGAAATGAAAATTAAAGCGTAAAACAATACACCAACAATTCGTTGTCAACAGACAGAGTTTCATCATAGAAATAAACATTATACTCTGAAATTTAATAAATATTTTAAATGGAATATTTACTTGATATCTGCTTAAAATATTTGAAAACCAAAATTGTGCATTATCCACTCAACCGCATGTTTGAAATAACACAATGGGAGATAATACTTCTGTTGATCTGCCAATCAGGCATTAGATAATGTTGATAATCTCAAAATGGCCAAATATTGAGCAGTTTATGAACCTTGCTAGTATATTGGTCTATTGCAATTAAAACAAAAACATTCCTCCTTTTTATCATTCATATTAGCCACAAACTACCTGGGAAACAAATATTTTAGAGAACTAATCAGACTGTTGTCATGATGACAGATTTTGTTTCTCAGTATCTTTGATCTTCCTCACGTTTTTGCAAACCATCTCTGAAAATTTTATTTACTGATTTCACTTATTTAATTTTACTTTTAGTTTACTGTACCAAAAACAATTTATATGTAAAAGCAATGAGTCCGTGCGTGTTACTTTAAAAATGTAGGCTATTCCAGGAACAAATCACTAACTAGCTATGTAATCATGAACCTGATGCAAATTTTGAAACATGAAAATAAGTAGGCTAATGTAATCTGACTGCCTTTATAGACTTTTGGATTAAATAGTGAAGACAGCAGACTTGTCACACTGGGACGTTGTAAACAAAGGATTCTGAGTAAAAGGTCACAATTACACAAATAGATATTTTTTAGCACATGATTTAAAAGTCATATTTTTAGGAACGGTGCTGTTGAATCGACAGGGCATCGTGAAAATAAATGACTGGTTAAACCCCTTGAGGTTGTCTTCTCTTTGTGTGATAGAGGAAATATGCAATTAATGTGTAATAGTAACGGTTTAATACAAAGAAACACGTGACTGAGGTCGAACTGAAGCGATTTTGTAACCAGTGATCTCAGAGAGATAGCGAGATGGTACCGATAGAGGACGGTCGTGGAGAAAAACAGCTTTTCTTGCAGTCTGACTCAAACTGACTCACTGTTTAAACGTTAGCAAAATCTCCTGTGGCTTCGTGATTGTTCTCGTAGGCGGAGAGCTGACATGCTCCATTCACAGGTTTGTTGTTTTGCACCTGAACACTGTAAACGATTCAGTCAATATTCACTGACAGGGTTTATTTACCTATCCGTTATACAGATCAATTGCCTGTGCCACAATCAACACATTTATCCAGCATTTGAAAGCAGCTACCTGTCAGTGTTTTCCTGCCATCAGAAGCACCCAAGTCTCCATAAGATCGCTGAACTTACGCATTGCCGATGTAAATCCTGGGAAAGACCTCGTTGAAATGTTGTGCTGGGAGGCTGTAGAAACCGCTGCCGTTGGACAGCAGCTTGTTGAGTTGTTGTATGGTCGCCTCGGTGTCTGGTACGGTGACTTCCAGTGGTCCCTTCGCGGGGCTGTGATGTTTCTTCATGCTTCAGTCCTCCTCCAAAAGCAAAAAAACAACAAGTGTCTAGTGATGAAGATGTCACGGCTTTCGATTCCCCAGCATTTTATTTCCCTCCCCACTCGGTTTTGTTAGCGTGCTCTCCTGAACGCAGGCAAGCAGGCAGACAGACACACCCGGGACTCGCCCACCGGCGGTCTGATGTGATGCTCCGGTGAGGTCGGTAACAGAACTGGCAGAAGATGGCGACAACGCACCGATACACAAATCATTGAGAGCTGCTTTAAAGGGAATATCACTCTCTCTCTCTCTCTCTCTCTCTATCTCTCATCGAATTCATTCACATTTCTGACAGGTTAGACAGCATTTCACGTGTTCATGTGGCCTGTTGTGCGTAAACGTGTGTCTGTAACGCTCATTCTATACAAGCAATCCGTTTTGTAACGCTCATTGATCTAGTAACACTAGTCTATTCCCAAACATCAACCCCTCCCTTCATATAAAGCTAGATTGGTGTGTTAATTGATGTTATGACAGGCAGGCTTACTGAAAGTAGCTCTCTCTCTTGTTTTAATCCAACAAGTGTTTTTTTTTTAACACTTGTATTTTAACTCTGAACCTTAACCCACCTGTGATTAGGTGTAATTTGACGCACTATCAAGCCAATTGTTTAGGAAAATTTGTTATCTGGTCCAAAAGTGTGTCACAGAAAGGAAATTAGCTGATGGAGTAACAAGACAGATTAATGAACTATGAGCATTTAGGAAAGTGGTTGTGGATTCTTGCCAAGTGTGAAAAGTCATAATTGTTTTTCTAGTCAAATTTGACTCATATTACAAATGGACTAGTTTTTATTTATTAGTTAAACAAAAATATAAATATTGTTTTTGTTTAGATACCCAGTGTATATGTAGCCTATGTATAATATGTTTGCTTACTTTTTCTATAGTCTCTTGCCATGAAACTGACATGGTGCTAAGTTATAAACAAACAAACAATCATGGCTCATGGTTTTTCATTTGAATTATAGGTACACAACACAGAGTTCACACATTAAGTCACTTTTATATTGCCCTACGTTAAATTTTAACTGGGGATTTAACGGCCTTTTAATAGGACACTAATCATGCCCTTAGTAGGGCTTTCGAAGAAATGCATGCTTCCTGTTGTTTTCAATCTTGCTTTAAACTCTGTAGTAATTTTCCAGTTTTGCTGTGTCTGCTCACTAACTACCTCTACCTCGTGTATCAGTTGCCTTAAAATACATAATAATACATTGTTTCAAAATATTAAACGCCTAATTTGTAATTATCTATTTAACCACTAGAGGGAGCAAAAGTACATTTATTAGATGGTAAACAAATCTATGCAGGCAGAAAAATGTCTGAAATGGATCAAGGGTCAAAACACAATGAAAATGAAAGAAACTATGTTTGGCCTGCCTTCTTAGTCATGCATGTTTATTTTAACTTGTTTGACTGCATTCAGTCATGGTTTACCAGCTTAATCGTAGAAAAACAGTTGTTGTTGTTGTTGTTGTTGTTTTTCTAGAAGACTGATATGACTGGAGTCCTTACATTTTAATGATTTTTCTCAAAAATACAATGTATTTCTTTAAGTGTAAAATTTTATTTACCAAAAAATACTGAATGCAGATGTTTTCCTCTAATAAAAAAACAATAAATTAAAAAAATACATATGAAATAAAACCCTTCAGAATTTCTTGTTTTGTGTAACATATTTTCACTAAAAACTGCAAATGAAATCCATAAGTGAAGTGAGCAGTAGTGTCCTTATTCCAGCTGTTTTATGTAAGAGACTAAGCGTTTCACAGAATCCAATTGATGACTTTGAGAGAACAGCTGATCAATGAGAGAAGAGTGATTAGAGCTGGTCTTGTGTCCAATAACAGTTGACCTCTGGTGTGACTTCTGTTCGAAAGTTGCATAAATACAATCAATCTGACTTGTTAGTCTGTGATTATATTTTGGAGCGGCAAGTTTAAAGTTTTTGTGGGCACCATTTTTTATTAGTAAATCAAGTCGAAATGTCTTGCATACTCGCTGTGACTTTGCCCTCTGTGGATGACATGCTATTACAATATTTGACACAGAAAGGCAGTCATTGTCTGTTGCCATAGCAATACAAGGAGGTGCCATACAATTCCATAGCAACAAGCCTATCAAAAAGATTTTTTTTCACTTGTTTACATCTCTTACTGAGTGCTCGTGAGGATTTCTCTTTCTAATATGTAGCCAAGGCCATAATTTGAATATTTGGGAAGGCATCTGGAGGAGGGACTGCATCAGTTAAATTGTCCTTTTATTGACAATTTGGGACTCTGTATGTGCATCCAATTAATCCAGCAACAAACAAAACCACCTGAGACCCTGACAACATATCAAGCATTCAGTATACATTCAGTAGAACTACTTGTTCTAGTCATTTTTTTAGTAATTTAGTAAATCTGCCATTTTTAAAAGAAAACAAAATACTTGTTTACAATATATAATTTATATAACATATAATTTTGTAAATCTGTCATTTTTTAACAAGAAAACAAAATCACTTAATAAAGTTAAATATTAGTTCTTTCAAATATAAAAATAATTGCATATTATGTAGTTACATTATAGCTATACATTTTCCAGTTTCTTTTTGTAAGAAAAAATGTTTCTACAAAATTATTCTATTAAAAATGAACATAATTTTTTAAAATAAATATTACAATAAAAATAAATTAATAAAAAATTATTGATTATTATTATTAAACATATTTAATTATTAAAATAAAAAGAAATATAAAATATATAAATATAATTGCTAGCAAATATAAAATAATTATTACAATAATTCTTAATTATAACCACCTAAATGCATAATGAATAATAACCCCCCCCCCCCCCCCCCACACACACACACACACACACACACAAACTTAAGCGCTGTACATTTGGGTTTCATAGGTCTTTATGTTTGTCAAGGAGGCACAATTCACATTACCCCAGGGAGCAACATGCCCTCATACCAAATCAGCATGTTTCTCTAGAGATCCATAGGGAATTTGACTATACAATGTGCATTCTGATTAGTTTGAGCAATGGAGATGTACGCACATATATACAAAACAGTCTGTTTTGAAACAGCAGAATGATAAAGAAAGTTAAATGTTTCCTCCACAAGTGTATTTGGCCCTTATTTTCTTTGACCTAAAGTGAAAATTCAAAGATTCAGGAAAAATCTTACTGCAGTAGTCAGTATCGGTTTTCAGCCAGTAGGTGGCACTCAGCTCTACATTTTTGTTTTTAAGAGCACTAAACCACAGAGGATGTCACCACAGCTGAGGACAAGATCTTAACATGTCATTATCATAGCAAATCATGTTTTGATCAATATTACCTGCACAACACAGCGATCATTCTGATTATGACCTTGGCATTATTACTCTCAGCGTTTACTGTCATCATTGCTATCAGATCCTTCTTGAAGAATATTTGACTAATGACCTTCAAGACAATATAGCCCTCTGAGACAGCACTGCACTATAGGGAGTCATGCATAATCTAACCATCTGTTTGCTGAAGCACCTGAGCAGACTCAGGACATGACAGCAAAAAACAGAGCCTGACTTTGCAGAGGTGTTCAGAGACACTGAGACCGACCTCCTTGACCATCGTGAGCTCATTGTGGGTGGCTGTATGATGGCCGTGTGAATCTAACACTTGAGAAATGAGGCCATGCCACTCATGTTTGTCATTGAGATCAGGTCATCTGGTCCACAGCAGCTTAGCCTTTTTGTTTAGTCATCTGCATTAGACCTGAGCATCATTATGTTTATTTTGAGACAGTGACATTTAGAAAAGATGCATTCAAGTTTCATATTTTCAGATCGTGGTCCTTTTCCATGATAGAAACGTTTAACCTGTACCCATCAATGTCTGACCATGCTATCAAAACAAAAAGATTTTTTTATAAAACCACTGTGGAAGATTTAGTGTGTCCCAGTACATGAGGTTACATGATGTTTTCCTTTGTAATTTTAATCTGTGCAGATCTGCACTTTCGTTGAACCCCCCGCATACTCTCTCTTGCTCCACTGGTGCATAACTAAACAGCAGGACATTTTCTAACCTAAATAACAAGACACGACACACAGAATCTCTCCACATCCTAAAAGTCTCACACTGGATCATTCATGGTCACCATTTACAACGATTTCTTTATATTTTAGGACTTAGGTCACAGATATTTCATATAAGATCGTCTCCATTTTTTAAACAAATTAACCTTTTAACATTTTAAGATTTAACATTTTTATTCAGCAAGGATGCATTAATTTGATCAAAATGATGGGAAAAACATTTCTAATGTAAAAGTATTCCAGTTTTCAAATAAATGCTGTTCTTTTGATTTTGATTTATCAAAGAATTGTAGATGAGCTCTTGACTCCCAAAAGCTGGTTATGAAGGACATTCTGGGGGTTTTCAAAGGTATTTGAGCATCTTCCTGTTTGTTTGATTTTTCTTTGATTTCTTCAGTTGTTTGGTCTTCAAGTCAAAGTTTTTATTGCTTTTCATCTTTCCGTGACAGACATTGTGTTGTGAACTACTGGTTCATTATCCTTTCTGTTTCTGCGCTTTTAAGCAGCAACATGTTTCATGGTTTCTGCATAAATATTACCAGTGACAAATAATGAGAAATGTTTACTGAGCACCAAATCAGCATCTTAGAATGAATTCTTAAGGAATTTGGGACACTGTGAACTGGAGTAATGGCTGCTGAAAATTCAGTTTTGCCATCACAGGAAGAAATTACGTTTTAAAATATTTTAAAACATAAAACTGTTATTATAAATTTTAATAATATTTCACAATATTAGTTTTTACTGTGTTTTTGAGCAAATAAATGCAGCCTTGGTGAGCATAAGCATATTCTATATTGTTGATATGTTGTTGTGATATATCTTTTCTGCACTATTTCAAATTTATATATATTGTTGTTGTTGCCCAATATACATTGCACACAATAAGTTAAATAATTAATGCTACTTTTTGCTTATAGAGGTTAGTTATTGCATTATTCAGTACTAAGATATTTAAACATATTTAATAACATTAAATACATTTTGATAACATATATTGCTGCTAAAATAAACAAGTGTCTCCAAAATTGTCAACACAATGCAATACAATTTGATGCACTGACTAAGATATGTTGTAAAGGAACTCAGTACTGTAGGGAGCATAAATAGCTTTAGCTTTCAGTCTGTTTGCAGCAGAAATGCCCTGTGGCTTGTTTTTTTAATAGCTAAAAGACAAAAGCACCAAAAACCAAATCCTCATGTTATAAAAGTTTATCTAAAGCTCCTTGCACTTTTAATAACATCCGTCCTGTATCAAGTTCAGATACAGGCGTCTTTTGTTGTGTTGTAGTAATTAGAGGTCCAACAAACATGCCAGACCAAATAAGAATGAATACAATAGAGGTCTTGTTGAACACAAATAGCTTAGTTTTCCTTCAAAAACTGTATAAGTGGAATCAAACAAACAGAAAGATTCTGTAGAAGTGTTGTCATCTCTCTCTCTCTTCCTTTTATCATCCGTGCCATGAAACAGTCCCCGTCAGTGCTCAGTAGAGTACTGTTTTCCACATCATGAGTTCAGTATGTAACTGGCCCTGAACACAGGCCCTGGTGGCTGTTCCTCAGAGCCCTCTTATGTAATTTGAAGGCTGCACTTGTTTTCATTCTCTGAGAGGACTTTGTTTTTTTCTGAGCAAATTGTATCTTTGAATCCAAATTGATGACTGTTCTGTCACATGAGGATTCAGTGCTTGTAAGCACAGGGTTGAAATAAGGCTACAATTATCTTATGCGAGTTAAAAACTTGTGAACTGTAATTATACATTGTTTGACACCAAATAGTATGTTTCAGATAATAACTAGCTGCAGTTTTAGAGAAGAGAGAGTCTAGATTTTGTTGCTTTAAATAAAAAGGTTCAAAAGAGCTACAGCTTTTTAGACTGCAACACCCTTTTGAAAGAAGAGCACAGGATGTCACACCTAGAACGAGGCTAGACTGGTGTAATAGGCCTGTTGGAAAGACGTTAGGCTTTATTAGGTTAACCAAAGGGGCAAGACCATATTACCTTATCTAACGTCTCCGAGTGGCTTAGTGTGTCTCAATGGAAAGATTATTGGCTGGACACAACAACAAATAAATAACTAACTCAGACCCCTTGAACTTATTCCTGAGTCTGGATTTAAAAGAATTCATTCATGGGAGTTCAGCACAAGTTCAGTTCTATCTAAAGCCTTCGCAAATGTAGTGTGTTAAGGCGCCAAAGCCAAGTCCTGTGAAAATGCTACCCAAAATGGACCTAGAGTAATGTGGTGTTTCTCATAATTTCATTCCTTTTTAAACAGTGGTCAGTATGATGGGCCTGTCCAAAACCACAGCTTGGCATACGTACTGTACACGTGACAGTCCGTCTGAGCAGACATTCATGACACTTGGGGGAAAAAACCTTTTGTGTTCCACAGAAGAAAGAAATTCAAAATTGTGTGTGTGTGTGTCTGTGTCTGTGTGTCTGTGTACTGGTTTTTGTGGTTTATGGGGACAAAATTTGTTTAATGACATGGGTATGACAGAGGTATTAAAATTTGAAGGTGGTTTATGAGGACACTGCCTATGTCCCCGTAATTCAAAAGGCTTAAAAACATACTAAATGGTGTTTTTTTGAAAATCTAAAAATGCAAAGTTTCCTGCAAGGGGTAGGTTTAGGTGTAGGGTTGGTGTAGGGCAATAGCCCATACAGTTTGTACGGTATAAAAACCATTACGCCTGTGGAGAGTCCCCGTAAA